>JAAALK010000289.1:75483156-75610309 GCA_019279435.1 Zizania palustris | reverse complement strand
GCACATGCGCCACTTCCCGGAAGACTTCTTTCTGACGAAGACTGGGTTGGCTAACCATTCTGTGTGAGCCACTTCTCTGATAATCCCAGCTTTCAACAATTTCTCAACTTCGTCCTTCGCTAGAGCAGCTCTTTCTGCAGACATTTTCCGGAGTCCTTGCCGAACAGGCCGGGCCTTCGGGTTTACAAGTAAACTATGTTCAATGATATCCCGATCGACTCCGGTGATATCTTCGTCAGACCAAGCGAAGACATCCACATTCTCTTCCACCACCTTTTCCAAGGAGGTTGCAACTTCTGGAGGTAAATCTTTACCAAATTGAAATGTATACTCTTTACCATCTTTAACAATGACCTTCGTTGCAATCTCTCCTTCGGGGCTTGGTCTCGGAAAGGACTTCTTCGAAGCTTCAGAGGAGGCTGAAAAAATTTCTTCATTATCTTGTACATTGTTTACTTGTCTCGGATCAAGAGGGGGACCATGGCCATATTCCGCTCTCCGAGCAATAGCTTGATCTCCGAAGACAGTAAGGACTCCTGCTTGTGTGGGCATCTTCATGCACAAATAATTGTGATGCGCCATAGCTCCGAACTGGTTTAGCATGCCTCTTCCGAAGATGACGTTGTAAGCATACGGGGCATCTACAACATCGAAGATTACTTCCTCAGTTCGAGCCAACAAACCATCTCCGAAGGTAACTTCCAGGCCTATTGGCCAAGTGCATCAAGCGGAGGTCCTGCGAAGCCTTGCAAAGGACGAGCCGCTGGAAGGAGATGCTTCCTAGAGATGCATAATTGATCGAAGGCTTGAACAAAAATGATATCTGCCGAACTACCTCCGTCAATCAGCACCCTTCGAACTTTAGTGCCCACAATATCAGCAGTGATAACAAGTGGATCTGCATGCGGGAACTTAATGCCAGCTGCATCCTCCGCAGAAAAGGATATCGGCACATGAGACCACTCCGGCATTGCGGCTGCAGTCGACGAAGTCCCAATATGGCCTACTTCTCTGACGTAGTCTCTTCGCTGTCTCTTCGACATGCCTCCGAGGGTACCTCCTCCGGAGATGGGGAGGACTACTCTTTTCCCTCGGTCTTGGCCTTCCTCTTTCTTCGGAGGTGGCATAACATTGGCCACTGGAGGGTGTCTTGCAGCATCAAAGTTTTCTATCCGCGCCACAGCCTGGACCGGCTCTGGACGCGCTGCAGCTGGAACTCGGTCGGTAGTACCTCGACCCGAAGTTCTTTCTAGATACTCTCCCCTTAGGGTAAGTATAGCCTTGCAAGTATCAGTTGCATGGCTTCGATTTTCTCCATGGATGCAGCAGAAAAGGGTCTGGCCCTTGCCAGCCATTTTCCCTAGCGGCCTCCAGCCGCTGGCCTTGTTCCCCGAAGACTGCGGAGCTCTCTGTGTAAACTTCTGTGGGGGTGCAATATTCATGACTTCAGAACGAGGGTGCTTTTGCCCTCTTCTCCGATCATGTTGAACTTCGAAGATTGGTTCTTGCGGCTGTGCCGAAGTTTTTACTTCTACTTTAACTTCTTGCAAATATGGACGAAGTAGCGGCAGTTCTTCGAAGCCAACCTTCTTCTGACCTCGCATACTCCTCGAAGTATGACATCAACTGAGAGACCGAGGAGATGCTTTTCCTATGAAGCTTATCTAGGAGGCCTTGATGAGTGACGCCTTCCCGAGTTGCATCAACTACCGAAGATGCAGACAACCCCCAGATTTGCGACTTCGTATGAGCGAAGCGCTTAAAATATTGCCTCAATGTCTCTCCGGGGAGCTGTTTCACCTGGAAAAGGCTTCCTGTTGACATGGGAGGCACGAAGGTGCCTTGAAAATTGCTTATAAACTTCTTCTTCAGCTGCGACCATGAATTAATTGATCCTGGCTTCAAGGACCAGAACCACCTTAATGCCACTCCTTGAAGAGCTAAGGGGAAGCACTTCGCCATGGTGTCTCGAACTCCTCCGCTAGCTTCAATTGCTAGGGCATAAGAACGAACGAACTCTCCGGGATCTTCATCTCCGGCATACTTACAGAGCTTCGAAGTTTTGAACTTTGGATCAAAGCGAACTTTCTGCAGCTCAGGATGCAGCGGAGATTCATTATCGAAGGAGGCATTCTCTGGGGCTTCGGGATAATCGAGATCGTCGTCTTCGGGCACTTCTGGGATAGATGGGATGGCTTCAGAGCGAATCCTATTCGCAGCTTCCTGTCGCCACCTTGCTACTTCAGCTTGAAGGTTGGCCATTTGAGTGGCCATATCTCCAAGATTGTCTTCATCTCCTCCGGAAGGATCTTCCGGGTCTTGAGAACTAGTAGGATCAGTTTGAATTGGGATGGAAGGTGGAGGAGGGACTCCGGGTGGTCGAAGTATGGAAGGGGTTGGCGGAGAGGCTTCGTATGTTCGAGGGATGGAAGCCCCTTCCGGAGTTTGCGGAGGGAATGTCGAAGGCCCTTCGACTTCAACCGTGTCAAATGGTATCTCTCCGGAGATCCGAGAAGACCTCCGAACGGGATTGCGGGGTGCGCTCTGCTTAGGAGGCATGATGTAAGAAGTTGGTAGAGAACGAAGTTTTTTGGACTAAGTTCCCCACGGACGGCGCCAACTGTTGGCGTAAAAGATTATGCTAACAGGTTTCTGCAGATAAGAAACTAACAAACGAAGTGTTTGCGAAGAGAACTGTTCTAAGCCTCCGAAAGGATAACAACTTAGAATAGTTCGGATGTGTGTATTGAATAACTTCTATTCGGTCCCTATTACAGGGTGAAATGGGAGGTATTTATAGGCCCAAATATTAAGGAAAAGACCTATTTACCCCTCTATTACAACCGACATAGTGGAAACTATTCGGTACCCTTGATAGGGCTAAAATGGTAAAAGACTAATCTAATGATATAAAAGATAAATCTTCCATCTTAGCTGGCAATAAAGATCCTGAAAAGCCATAGTTCGAAGATGTACTCCAAACCAATGCCTATCTTCGTACTTCGAGCTTGACTCAGTGTATCTTCGAAGATGGACGTCTGGAAACCTTCGAATCCGCTATCTGCTTTCATGCTGCTGCGGCAATAACCCCGAAGATGAGATATTTTCCCCCAACAGTAAGATCTTTAGAGTTGGGAGAGTTTTTGGAGCTAATTTTTCTGAGTCATCTGGTTCTTCTCATTGTCTTGTTGCACATTCTACTTTTGAGCTTTGGAAGTGGCATAGGTGACTAGGGCATATGAGCTTTGAGTTGCTCGCTCGTCTGAGTGCCCTAGGTCTGATCCGAGGATTGCCCAAGCTCAAGTTTGAGAAGAATTTAGTTTGCGCTCCCTGTCGACATGGAAAAATGATTGTCGCTTCACATTCGCCAGTCACCACAGTGATGACTGAACAACCCGGAGAACTTCTCCACATGGACACTATAGGTCCTTCTCGGGTTAGTTCTTTAGGCGGCAAGTGGTATGTGTTAGTCATTGTCGACGATTTCTCTCGCTACTCTTTCGTCTTCCTTCTTGCCATCAAGGATGAAGTGTTCTCACACTTTCGGAGCTTGGCTTTGAGACTTTTCACTGAACTCCCTGGTGCATTGAAATTCATTCGAAGTGATAATGGCACTGAGTTCAAGAACGGTCTCTTTGTTGACTTTTGCATGGAGCATGGCATAGAACATCAATTCTCTGCTCCGCGGGTTCCTCAATAGAACGGTGTTGTTGAGAGAAAGAACCGCACTTTGGTTGAGATGGCTAGGACGATGCTCGATGAGCACAGGACTCCTAGAAAATTCTGGGCTGAGGCCATGAACACTACATGTTACATATCAAACCGAATCTTCTTGCGCTCATTTTTGAATTTGACATCTTATGAGCTACGTTTTGGGAGACAGCCCAAGGTTACTCATCCTCGAGTTTTTGGCTATCGTTGCTTTATCCTAAAACGTGGTAATTTGGATAAATTTGAGTCGCGTTCTTCTGACGGGATCTTTTTGGGTTACACTACACATGGTCATTCTTATCGTGTTTATAATTTGGAGACTAACACTGTCATCGAGTCATGTGATGTGACTTTTGATGAATAAACCCCCTCTGTTAGTTCTGCTCTTGAACAGGCAAATGAACACGATATGGAATAGACCATCTTCGAAGAAGAAGATCCCGGAGATTTCGAGGATGAACCCCTACTACCCTCGACATCAACCCCCAAAGTCGACCCCGCTTCGACCACTTTGGCACAAGGTCCCGAAGCAACAACCTCGACATTGGTCATCTTGGACCACTCCAACGCACAAGTTGAGGGGGAGACTGAATCCCACCGCGAGGCTCCACACCATGTTCAAAGGATGCATCCTCGTGAGCAGATCATTGGTTAGCTTGATCAAAGGGTAACACGTTCTCATGCTCATTTCATTGATTCCGCTTTTGTTGCTTCGTTCGAGCCCTTAGATGTTAGTCATGCACTTTCTAATTCTACTTGGATCAATGCCATGCATGAAGAAATTGAAAATTTTGAGAGAAACCAAGTCTAGATTTTAGTAGATCCTCCACCAAATGTTCATTTCATTGGAACAAAATGGATTTTCAAAAACAAACAAGGGGAGGATGGGACTATAGTTAGAAACAAGGCTAGACTTGTAGCTCAGGGTTATTCTCAATTAGAAGGGATTGATTTTACTGAAACTTTTGCACTTGTTGCTCGTCTTGAGGCCATTAGGATTTTGCTTGCCTTTGCGACATCCCGGGGATTCAAACTCTATCAAATGGATGTTAAAAGTGCATTTCTTAATGGCTTCATAGGCGAAGATGTCTATGTAAAACAACCCCCTAGTTTTGAAAATCTCAAATACCCACATAAAGTCCTTAAACTTCATAAGGCTCTTTATGGACTCAAGCAGGCCCCTCAGGCTTGGTATGATAGACTTAAGTCTTTTCTGCTTGAGCGGGGGTATTTGATGGGATCTGTTGATAAAACCATGTTCACTCTCAAGCATGGCAAAGATTTCCTCCTAGTTCAGATTTATGTGGATGATATCATCTTTGGTGGCTCTTCTCATGCTTTGGTTGCCGAGTTTGCAGATGCCATGAGTAGGGAGTTCGAGATGTCCATGATGGGCGAACTCACTTTTTTCCTTGGTTTGCAAATCAAGCAAAGCAAACAATGTACTTTTGTCCACCAGATGAAGTACACCAAGGACCTGCTCAAGAAGTTCGACATGGCTGATGCGAAGCCACTCGCCACTCCAATGGCTACATCTGTAGCATTGGATCCTGACGAAGATGGAGAAGCCGTAGATCAGAAGGAGTTCTGAAGCAAGATCGGTTCCCTCCTCTACTTGACTGCTACGAGGCCGGACATACACTTCGCAGTGTGTCTATGCGCTCGTTTTCAGGCTTCACCACGAGTTTCGCACCGCCAAGCGGTAAATTGCATTCTTAGGTATCTCAAACATACCCTTGAATTTGGCATTTGGTATTCGGCGTCTTCCTCTTTGTGTCTTCGAGGTTATTCCGATGCGGATTTTGCTGGGTGTAGGATTGATAGGAAAAGTACCTCTGGTACTTGTCATTTTCTGGGTACTTCGCTGGTTTGCTGGTCTTCCCGCAAACAGTCTAGTGTTGCACAATCGATGTCTGAGGCCGAATATGTTGCTGCAGCTAGCTGTTGTTCTCAGATTTTGTGGATGGTTTCCAATTTGCGGGATTTCGGTTAGATTATAAGAGTGTTCCACTTTTCTGTGATAACACTAGTGCTATTTGTATTGCAAACAACCTGGTTCAGCACTCCAGAACCAAACACATTGATGTGCGATATCATTTTCTCAGAGATCATAATGAGAAGGGTGATATTGAACTTCAATATGTTGATACCCAACACCAGCTAGCCGATATTTTCACAAAACCCCTCGATGCTTCTCGTTTTTCCTACTTGCGTGGGGAACTTGGTGTTTGTCACCCTTACGACATTTTGTGAGGGGGAGCAATTTTGATTGTCTTGCATATGCTCATTGTGTATGATATTGCATTTACATCTTTTGCACTTATATGCCTGATTTTATTTCATGAAATCATGTCAACTCAGCTCTATTTAATATGTCTAAAACATTATGTGCATGATTCTTCTTTCCAAAATCAAATCATGCTCACCGCTTAGTCTTGTATCTAGCATGTTTAGGCAGGACTGCTTTAGCTATCTTTTATCTGCTTGATAGCAAGACTCCTTTTCTCTTGATGCTAAACATTGCAACTTGAAAAAATGTTCTACATACTCATGGATATTCATCAAGTGCTAAACAACTTGTTCACTTAATCAAAATTCCAAAAATCCATGATTTGCATGTTTCAAAGCAAAAAGATCCAGGTGGGTTTGTTTGTCGCACTACTTTATTCTAGACTGCTTACCATTGCACATTTGTCTGAACTGGGATAGTGTAGTGTATGCCAAAATCACCGCCTTAAGCTTCTGATGGCTTTCATGCCTAGGCTTGGCTTGATTGGAAAGTATAAGGTAGACAAACAAATAACCCCTGGCATTATGAAAAGAACAACAAATTAATTGATCATCTAGTTTGCTTTCAATGCTCCACTTGAACTGGACTTGTCTGTCTAGAGTAGAAATTGACTAGCTTTGCGCAGTCCCTGTTTTTACTTATCTAGTTCCCCTGATTGAGTGGTGATGCTTTTATTTCAAATGATAAAATCACATGTTGTCATCATGTTTTTAGAGAATGTTAAATTGAGCTGAGCACATGAAAATTGGTATTAAAGTTGGCATATTTTTGCTTTACATGTCTTTGCAATTCTGCCCATTTCGAAGCTGTGCATCTTTTTAACGCTCCTTGATGCCTGCATTGCCAAAGGGGGAGAAATTTTTGAGTTCTCTGCAACAAGGGGGTAAAATAACTTAGGGGGAGTTTTTATCTTGCAAAAGGGAGATTTGTCGAAGGGGCTTTTACTCTTTTGGAAAGGGGGAGGAAAATTCTTTTGTCAAGTGACATGATTTGGCTCGTTTCTGAGTTTTTATGGTCACTTGTGTGCTGAAATTTTTCAAATTTTCTTGAACTTGAAATTGGTTGTCAATGCACTCATCAAGGGGGAGATTGAGAAACCAAGGGTTGGTTTCGGAGTCTGTGATGAGAGATTGACAGATTTTACCCTCTGATTCGAAGGGGTCCCTCCGAAGGGGTTCGGAGGTTGTTTCACTGAAGGGTTCGGTGGGTCTGGTTCCTGCAGCTATTGCAGCGGAGTGTGCCTGTCAGAGGGGTCCGGCAGTACACGATGACTGGTTCGTACCGAAGGTCTCGGTACTTTTGGCGGTACACCGGAGTGTGTATCGAAGGTTGTTTACCCGGAGAGGTCTCTAGGGTACTGGATACACTTGTCTGTTTGTCTGTGGTGCGCAGGTGACTTCAGAGGCGACGGACGATTCGTAGCAAGTGAACCTGGGTCAAGCGGGAGGCTTGATGCCAAGGGAGCAGGGAGCTCCGTCACGAAGGCTGCGAAGGGGTCTAGATCGGACCTCGGGTTGAGGTGCGTCAGGAGAAGGCAGTAAGTGCGTAGTGTGGCTCCGGGTGAAGGTACCCCGAGACGAAGTCCTCGGAGGCGAGGCACTTCGAAGGGTACTCCAAATGGAGTGACTTCGAAGTATGGTGGACTAAGTCCTCAACAATGAGGCAAGGCGTTCGAAGTGTGCTCCGGACGGAGGCACTCGAAGGTATACCCGACGAAGGTCTCAGAAGTCGAGGTGCATCGAAGGCATGGTCCGGGTGAGGATCGTCGAGGAGTGTGCTCGGGGAGAGACACTACGACGAAGTGCTCATGGAATGCTTCATGCGGAGGCCTTGGACGAAGGAGGGACTTCGAAGGGTGGTACTCCGAAGGTGGGCTTCGGAGTGAGGCTGGCTCCGAAGTAAAGCTGACTCCGGAGTGAAGCTGACTTCGGAGTGAGGCAGGCTCCAGAGTGATGCTGACTTGAGGTACTTCGGCCATGCATGGCTTCGGTACACGGACTGACGGAGTTCGAGCTGGGAGAAGCTGCGAAGCCATGGTGGTCCACTTCGAAGGTGTTGGTGCGAAGGCCCAAGGGCTTTGATGGCTTCGGCTCAAAACCGTCACTGTATCGAAGGCTGACTTCGGTGAAGCGAAGGCCGTCAGGCTCAAGGATTCTCACCGAAGCTACCACACCCCTCACGTGCGAAGGGGGCTTCAGAAGAATCCAAGACTGTAAAGGCTGACAGCGTCTGCTCTGCAAAAGCTGGTGTTGTCCCCTCTGCGAAGCTGACAAAAGAAGCCTCCAAATAAAGTAGACTACCAACTGTAACCCCCTGTTCTGATGAGACAAAACTGGTGTAAACCCTAGGGGTAAAGTAGTCTATTCACAGGGCTGGATATTGCCTATAAATAGTGGAGGCTGGCTAGGTCACATTAACACTTTTGAGCAGCCATTGTAGAGCTCCTGTGCTAGCCGCCACACTCTCTGTATTCAGTCTGTGAGTTCTTTTTGTGTTCCCTGTTCAAGTAATGAAACTTTGATTCTATTCTCATTTGTGCTTGAACTTGTATTCTGTGTTGCACTGCTTGCTTTGATTCCTCTGTACACCTTCTTCTTTCTAAGTGAAGTTGTGTTTTGAATCGTCTGGAGAAGTGTGTGAGAAGTCTGTTTGTGAGAAGTGTGTGTTTTTCAGTGTCTGTTCGCTCTGTGTAAACTGGAGGCTAGACCTCTCTGTTACTAGCGAAGCACTGCTTGACTTGTGTCGAAGCCCGTTTTCTTCTCGTGTCGAAGTCCTCGGCGAAGTTTGTTCAGTGTGTGTTTAGACCTTCGAAGTACAAAGCCTAGCACTAGTTGTTGTCGCTGAGTATTTGGTCGAAATCCGCAGGGGGAAGTCTGCTCTTGCAAAGGGTGAAGTGCGAAGCCCACTCGAAGGCACCCAGTGTGCTGAGCCTGCAATGACTTAGCAGAGCTGATCGAAGTCCTCAGAGGGAAGTCCGCTCTTGCGAAGGGTGAAGTGTGAAGCCTGCTCGAAGGCACCCTGTGTGCGGAGCCTGCACAGACTTAGCAGAGCTGAATTTTCGGGGTTGTGGGTGGAGCGAAGTCTTCTTGTCTTTGAACTTTTGCTCCTTACGATGCCTGTGTTCGGAGATGTAAAATACCTTCGAACCAGAACTTTGAAGGGTGTGTTCGAAGCCTGTTCTGCAGAAGACAGAATTAAAACAGAAGGCTATTTTTAGTCTGAAATTTTAAAAGCTCCCAGTCACCCCCCCCCCCTCTGGTGGCCGTTTCCGGTCCAACAGTCCCGAAGCAACAACCTCGACATCGGTCATCTTGGACCACTCCAACGCACATGTTGAGGGGGAGACTGCATCCCACCGCGAGGCTCCACACCATGTTCAAAGGATGCATCCTCCCGAGCAGATCATTGGTGAGCTTGATCAAAGGGTAACACGTTCTCATGCTCATTTCATTGATTCCGCTTTTGTTGCTTCTTTCGAGCCCTTAGATGTTAGTCATGCACTTTCTAATTCTAGTTGGATCAATGTCATGCATGAAGAACTTGAAAATTTTGAGAGAAACCAAGTCTGGACTTTAGTTGATCCTCCACCAAATGTTCATTTCATTGGAACAAAATGGATTTTCAAAAACAAACAAGGGGAGGATGGGACTATAGTTAGAAACAAGGCTAGACTTGTAGCTCAGGGTTATTCTCAATTAGAAGGGATTGATTTTACTGAAACTTTTGCACCTGTTGCTCGTCTTGAGGCCATTAGGATTTTGCTTGCCTTTGGGACATCCCGGGGATTCAAACTCTATCAAATGGATGTTAAAAGTGCTTTTATTAATGGTTTCATAGGCGAAGATGTTTATGTAAAACAACCCCTGGTTTTTAAAACCCCAAATACCCACATAAAGTCCTTAAACTTCATAATGCTCTTTATGGACTCAAGCAGGCCCCTCAGGCATGGTATGACAGACTTAAGCCTTTTCTACTTGAGCGGGGGTATTTGATGGGATCTGTTGATAAAACTATGTTCACTCTCAAGCATGGCAAAGATTTCCTCCTAGTTCAGATTTATGTGGATGATATCATCTTTGGTGGCTCTTCTCATGCTTTGGTTGCTGAGTTTGCAGATGCCATGAGTAGGGAGTTCGAGATGTCCATGATGGTAAAACTCACTTTTTTCCTTGGTTTGCAAATCAAGCAAAGCAAACACGGTACTTTCGTCCACCAGATGAAGTACACCAAGGACCTGCTCAAGAAGTTCGACATGGCTGATGCGAAGCCACTCGCCACTCCAATGGCTACATCTGTAGCATTGGATCCTGACGAAGATGGAGAAGTCGTAGATCAGAAGGAGTTCCGAAGCATGATCGGCTCCCTCCTCTACTTGACTGCTATGAGGCCGGACATACACTTCGCAGTGTGTCTGTGCACTCGTTTTCAGGCTTCACCACGAGCTTCGCACCGCCAAGCGGTAAAGCGCATTCTTAGGTATCTCAAACATACCCTTGATTTTGGCATTTGGTATTCGGCGTCTTTCTCTTTGTGTCTTCGAGGTTATTCCGATGCGGATTTTGCTGGGTGTAGGATTGATAGGAAAAGTACCTCTGGTACTTGTCATTTTCTGGGTACTTCGCTGGTTTGTTGGTCTTCCCGCAAACAGTCTAGTGTTGCACAATCGACGGCTGAGGCCGAATATGTTGCTACAGCTAGTTGTTGTTCACAGATTTTGTGGATGGTTTCCACTTTGCGGGATTTCAGGTTAGATTATAAGAGTGTTCCACTTTTCTGTGATAACACTAGTGCTATTTGTATTGCAAACAACCCGGTTCAGCATTCCAGAACCAAACACATTGATGTGCGATATCATTTTCTCAGAGATCATAATGAGAAGGGTGATATTGAACTTCAATATGTTGATACCCAACACCAGCTAGCCGATATTTTCACAAAACCCCTCGATGCTTCTCGCTTTGCCTACTTGCATGGGGAACTTGGTGTTTGTCACCCTTACGGCATTTTGTGAGGGGGAGCAATTTTGATTGTCTTGCATATGCTCATTGTGTGTGATATTGCATTTACATATTTTGCACTTATATGCCTGATTTTAATTCATGAAATCATGTCAACTCAGCTCTATTTAATATGTCTGAAACATTATGTGCATGATTCTTCTTTCCAAAATCAAATCATGCTCACCGCTTAGTCTTGAATCTAGCATGTTTAGGCAGGACTGCTTTAGCTATCTTTTATCTACTTGATAGCAAGACTCCTTTTCTCTGGATGCTAAACATTGCAACTTGAAAAATTGTTCTACATACTCATGGATATTCATAAAGTGCTAAACAATTTGTTCACTTAATCAAAATTCCAAAAATCCATGATTTGCATGCTTCAAAGCAAATAGATCTAGGTGGGATTGTTTGTCGCACTACTCCATTCTAGACTGCTTACTGTTGCACATTGGTCTGAACTGGGATAGGGTAGTGTATGCCAAAATCACCGCCTTAAGCTTCTGATGGCTTTCATGTCTAGGCTTGGCTCGATTGGAAAGTATAAGGTAGACAAACAAATAACCCCTGGCATTATGAAAAGAACAACAAATTAATTGATCATCTAGTTTGCTTTCAATGCTCCACTTGAACTAGACTTGTCTATCTAGAGTAGAAATTGACTAGCTTTTCGCAGTCCCTGTTTTTACTTGTCTAGTTACCCTGATTGAGTGGTGATGTTTTTATTTCAAATGATAAAATCACATGCTGTCATCATGTTTTTAGAGAATGTTAAATTTAGCTGAACACATGAAAATTGGTATTAAAGTTGGCATATTTTTGCTTTATATGTCTTTGCAATTCTGCCCATTTCGAGGATGTGCATCTTTTACATGCTCCTTGATGTTTGCATTGCCAAAGGGGGAGAAATTTTTGAGTTCTCTGCAGCAAAGGGGTAAATTAACTAAGGGGGAGTTTTATCTTGCAAAAGGAAGATTTGTCGAAGGGGTTTTTACTCTGTTGAAAAAGGGGGGAGGAAAATTCTTTTATCAAGTGACATAATTTGGCTCATTTCTGAGTTTTTATGGTCACTTGTGTGCTGAACTTTTTCAAATTTTCTTGAACTTGAATTTGGTTGTCAATGCACTCATCAAGGGGGAGATTGAGAAACCAAGGGTTGGTTTCGGAGTCTGTGATGAGTGATTGACAGATTTTATCCTCTGATTCGAAGGGGTCCCTCTGAAGGGGTTCGGAGGTTGGTTCTCCGAAGGTGTTCGGAGGTTGGTCCCTCCGAAGGGGTTCGGAGGTTTTTTCACCAAAGGGTTCGGTGGGTCTGTTTGTTGCAGCTGTTGCAACGGAGTGTGCCTGTCGAAGGGGTCCAACAGCACACAATGACATGGTTGTACCGAAGGGTTCAGTACTTTGGGCGGTACACCGAAGTGTGTATCGGAGGTTGCTTACCCAGAGCGGTCTCCAGGGTACTGGATACACTTGTCTGTTTGTCTGTGGTGCGTAGGTGACTTTGGAGGGCACGAACGATTCGTAGCAAGTGAACCTGGGTCAAGCGGGAGGCTTGATGCCAGGGGAGTAGGGAGCTCCGTCACGAAGGCTGCGAAGGGGTCGAGGTCGGACCTCAGGTCGAGGTGTGCCAGGAGAAGGAAGTAAGTGCGGAGTGTGACTCCGGGTGAAGGTTCCCCGAGACGAAATCCTCGGAGGCGAGGCACTTCAAAGGGTACTCCGAATGGAGAGACTTCGAAGTATGGTGGACCAAGTCCTCTGCAATGAGGCAGGGCTTTCGAAGTGTGCTCCGGAGGGAGACACTCGAAGGTATACCCGACGAAGGTCTCAGAAGTCGAGGTGCATCGAAGGCATGGTCTATGTGAGGATCGTCGAGGAGTGTGCTCGGGGAGAGACACTGCGACGAAGTGCTCATGGAATGCTTCATGCGGAGGCCTTGGATGAAGGAGGGACTTCGAAGGGCGGTACTCCGAAGGTGAGGCTTCAGAGTGAAGCTGACTTCGGAGTGAGGCTGGCTCTAGAGTGAGGCAGGCTCCGGAGTGAGGCTGGCTCCGGAGTGAGGCTGACTTGAGGTACTTTGGCCATGCATGGCTTCGGTACACGGACTGACGAAGTTCGAGCTGGGAGAAGCTGTGAAGCCGTGGTGGTCCACTCCGAAGGTGTTGGTGCGAAGGCCCAAGGGCTTTGACGGCTTCGACTCAAAACCATCACTGTATCGAAGGCTGACTTTGGTGAAGTGAAGGCCGTCAGGCTCAAGGCTTCTCACCGAAGCTACCGCACCCCTCGCGTGTGAAGGGGGGCTTCAGAAGGGTCCAAAACTGCAAAGGCTGACAATGTCTTCTCTGCAAAAGCTGGTGCTGTCCCCTCTGCGAAGCTGACAAAAGAAGCCTCCAAATAAAGTAGACTACCACTTGTACCCCCTGTTCCGATGAGACAAAATCGGTGTAAACCCTAGGGGTAAAGTAGTCTATTCATAGGGTTGAATAGTGCCTATAAATAGTGGAGGCTAGCTAGGTCACATCAACACATTGAGCCGTCATTTTTTAGCACATGTGCTAGCCGCCACATACTCTTATATTCATCTTGTGAGTTCATTTTGTGTTCCCTATTCAAGCAATGAAGCTTTGATTCTGTTTTCTTTCACTGTTTGAACTATATGCATACTTCTCTGCATGCTTTGATTTCTCTGTGCACCATCTTCTTGTGAGTTTTTCTGGAGAGGTGTGTGAGAAGTCTGTCTGGGTGAAGTGTGTTTTTCAGTGTCTGTTCGCTCTGTGTAAACTGGAGGCTAGACCTCTCTGATTACTAGTGAAGCGCTGTCTCTGTGCTGAATCGAAGCCCTTTTCTTCCCATGTCGAAGTCCTCAGCGAAGTCTGTTCAGTGTGCGTTTAGACCTTCGAAGTACGAAGCCCAGCACAAGTTGTTGTCGTTGAGTATTTGGTCGAAGTCCGCAGAGAGAAGTCTGCTCTTGCGAAGGGTGAAGTGCGAAGTCTGCTCGAAGGCACCCAATGTGCTGAGCCTGCACTGACTTAGCAAAGCTAATCGAAGTCCTTAGAGGGAAGTCCGCTTTTGCAAAGGTTGAAGTGCGAAGCCTGCTCGAAGGCACCCTGTGTGCGGAGCCTGCACTAACTTAGTAGAGCTGAGTTTTCAGGGTTGTGGGTGGAGCGAAGTCTTCTTGGCTTCGAACTATTGCTCCTTGCGAAGCCTGATTTCGGAGCTGTGAAATACCTCCAAACCAGAACTTCGAAGGCTGTGTTCAAAGCCTGTTCCGCAAAAGACAGAAGTAAAACAGAAGGCTATTTTTAGTCTGAAATTTTAAAAGCTCCCATTCACCCCCCTCTGGTCACCGTTTCCGGTCCAAAAAAATATGTATTCAATTAGCTAGGTTTAGAGGACACACAATCAACCAACAACAAAACTACTTCTCGGCGCATCGTCACCCTTGGATTCACAAGGTTAATCCTGGTGGGGCTCGATACTCGGAATTGGACTGCATCGTTCTGATCTCTAGCGAAGACTTGAGTCCCGTGATCCTGACAGTCATTAACGGCTAGGTCAGTGTTCTTCAAGGCTACACCGTATCGATCTCTTGAGTCATCGGTCTAGTCAGTGCGATCGCCGATTTATCTTGGTGTGTTTTGCTAGGTCTAAGGCTGCATCGCTTCGATCTCTTAGGTTGATGTGAGTTAGGTATCGTAGTTTGAGGCTTCATTGGTTAAGTCCTACATCTTGCTCTATTGTATCTGATTTATGTTGTATACCATCCATCTGATTAAAGCATGCCCAATGCGTTGAAGCATTATTGATTTCTCATGATTAGCGACTGCCTTGATTAGGTCCAATCTTGTTGTTACGATGATTTGATGATATAGATGTGTCGTTTGGTATTCTAAGTTTAGTTTATATCGGGTTACAAGCCGATAGGTTATCTTTAATTCCACGTCATATTTTACCTACATCTAGGGGGTACTCATTGGCCTTTATGTGCAAGGACTTTATCCTATCGGCTGATTGCGTACTCAGCCGATAGCGTTGTCATGGTCATCGGCCCTGCGGCCGATCGACACATTTAGTAATGATTGTTTTATTCTCACCATGGTCATCGGCTCGATAGCCGATCATCTTTGCTACTGACGTCATTTTCTCTCGTCACTTATCAGTTGCAGGGTCAAACTTATTGGCACGCTCAAAACCCTTTTCTCTAAGATTGTAGGACCTACACTAGAGTTAAATAGACCTCCCAAGCAGGGCCGGCCTTGGGGTGGGCCCACCTGTGCCACCGCCCTAGGACCCCACATCCTGATGGGCCCTGTATATATATACACTGATTCACTATTCTGGTTCTGTAGAATACGTAAATAATGCAATCAACACAGATATTATCATCTTGCAAGCAATGAAGGAAGTTGTAGAATTTTATTTGTCTTCCAAACATCCTCTCGCGTTCGCCCAGTGCAGCAGCACTCGCTGATCGCCTTTGTGCACCCGATCCTTCATTCCTCCGTGCATGCCTCGTGGCTCTGGCCTCTGTGCGCTGCCTGCCACCACTATAGCCTGTAGTGCCACAACATCGAACGTTGTCGGGAGCCTAATTCCTGATTGCATCTGCTGATTTGCTGATCACGCCACCGGCCCATCTTTAAAGTTTGAAGTCTGAAAATTCTACTATAGCGCCATTCTACGACGCAAGGTGCACATTTCCGTATGCTTGTCCGATTAAATTAAGAACTGATTAGATTTTATAATTCAATTTAAATTTTGTTGGACACTTATAGTGCTTATTTTTATAGTTTAACATAATCATGTCATCGAGAAAGTATGCTTCAGACAGTGAAAAAATGAAAAAGAGAAAATGAGCTAGTAGATGAATTGATACAATTATTGAATAAGATTTATATTGGCACAACATCAAGGAACGCCAAAAGGATTTTTGAGGTATTTTAATATATACATATTATTTTATATCAATATTAATTTTAAATATATTTTCATTGCATATCGAAAAGGGCCCCTAAAACTTAGTTCATCCCGGGCCTCCTAAATCTCAGGACCGACCCTGCTCCCAAGCCATGCGTGTGACCTAAAAAACACCAACAATATTCATGTCACAATATTAGTTTTCGAAGCCTCTGAATCCTCTTCTATACCCGACCCCTTTCCTTCTCCGACGCCTCCCTATAAAATCCGGAGTCCATAGCCGAGTCTCACCATCAATTGTAGTCTTAGCCTTGTGAACCCGAACATGTACCATCTATTTTTTCCTCGTCATTGCTCGCCCATATCACTAGCAGTCGCATCCATCCTCGTTGTCTACTCCGTCGGGTCCGTCATCCCCTCCCCGTCCCTAGCCATCATTTCGATTGGATCCTTAATCACTGGATCACCATTACTGCCTTCATCCCGAACCGTCATAACAGCTCCTACACGTCGTCAGTCACCTCTATTTCATAATTATTTTTTGATTTTCAATGTTGCGTAGCACCGATACGATACTACTATAGTAAAATTAGCATTTTTCTCATCACAAAACGGACTATTTCACAGGTAGGTTTTTTATGCTTATAGATTTATACAAAATCTTTCCCGTCACTGTTTAATAATATTTTTTTAAAAAAAATAACTTTTTAACTTTGTAATATTTGATCTATTCATTCATACCCTTAAATATTATCATAAACTCTATTTTGTCTGTAATCCATTATCCTCCTGTAGGGATGGATTCGGATCGGATACGGATGGAAATGAATCCGGATAGCACTATTTACCACATTTTAATTCGAAAACGAATACGGATTTGGATGTTCTCGAATACGAATACAAAACGGATGTTTCGAATACGAATATGTATTCGGATGTTTACTCAGTTTAACTCCAAATGTTCGTTATTTCACTAATTTTCCAAAAGTCCAAAGGGTCCAATATACCAAATTAGAATAATAATTAATAAGAAACAATCATACACAATAAACCATGGACAGACTAAATTTTTAAACAACACTAGCTAAAATTCATCATACACAACAACCAACAAGAACTACATAAAGTTTTGAACTGAAATTCATCATACATTTCAACGAACAAGAACACACAAATTGAGTCCAGACGCGCCAATGTAGAAAAAACAGGCGGCAATTTAGAAAGAATTGGCTGAATTTTATTATTTTTAAAAATTCAATATTTTCAAAAATTTATTAACATCCTATATGATAAATTTCTCAAAAAAATAAAAATTTTATCATGGTATATACGTATAATATTATAACACCGTGACAAGTCTTGTATTTTTCACACTTTATTTGATTTTTTTATAATTAAAAAACCCTTAAGCTCCACATTACAGATGAAGTGTCAAACATAATTTTTTTTACATTTCTTTAAATTTAGTGGATAAGAACTAAAAATAGACACAAATAGTGAATGTGATTTTTCTATAAATTTTAGTGCATTATTTTAGGTACTTGCAGCACATATTACAATTTAAATACTAGAAACACAATTAATGAGTTAAAAATAGCAAATGGATCTAGAAAAATACAAAAAATTTATATGGTATGCGATATGTTGTATTTTGATTATATACAAAAATTCAAGTTCAAACAAACATTTAACAATCAATTTACTTTAAACCATAGTCTATTCCTTCTCAAAACTCTGCTTCCTCTCTAGAGAATTTCAAATTTCTTAACATTCTATATGATCAAAATCTCGAAACATTTTCAAAATTTTATCATGGTATCTACGTATAATATTATAACACCATATTTGATTTTTTTATAATTAAAAAACCCTTAAGCTCCACATTACCGATGAAGTGTCGTGACATAAATTTTTTAATATTTCTTTAAATTTCATGGATAAGAA
Source organism: Zizania palustris (assembly GCA_019279435.1). Classification (NCBI taxonomy): domain Eukaryota; kingdom Viridiplantae; phylum Streptophyta; class Magnoliopsida; order Poales; family Poaceae; genus Zizania; species Zizania palustris. The sequence goes on along the minus strand of JAAALK010000289.1, from coordinate 75,592,453 downwards.
CTAAAAATGGATACAAAATAGTGAATGCAATTTTTCTATAAAATTTAGTGCATTATTTTAGGTACGTGCATTTCAAATTTAACATATTTCAATTTAAATCCAAGAAACACAATTAATGAGTTAAAAATAGCAAATGTATCTAGAAAAATACCAAAAAAATTATATGAAATGAGATATGTAGTATTTTGATTATAAAAAAATTCAAGTTCAAACAAATATTTAACCATCAATTTACTTTAAACCATAACTTATTAATATTCACTAACTTAAGTATTCCATAATTATATAAATAATAAATAAACCATTAATATAGTCTCTACATCTATAACGCGACTAAATATCTGTTTCCTCCGTCCGCTCAGCGCGCACCGCTCCCGCCTGCCTCCCCGTCGCTACGGCCCGGCCCATTACGCAAGCGCCGCGCCCCCTCACGAAACGTAGCGCCGCGCCCCCCGCGCCCCCTCGCAAAACCCTAGCGCCGCCGCGCCCCCCGCGCCCCCTCGCGAAACCCTAGCGCCGCCGTGCCCCCCGCGCGCTGCCGCACGACCGCGCGTCGCCCCCTCGCGAAACCCTCGCACCGCCGCGCGACCACGCGTCCTCGTGCCGCGCCCCCCGCGCGACCCCGCGCCCCCTCGCAAAACCCTCTAGCGCCGCCGCGCGACCGCGCGTCTGGCCCGCAGCCACGTCGCCTCCTCCCTCCGCCTTGCTCGCTCCGAGAACCTCCTCCCTCGCATCGTCGGATGGCCGCTCGGCGGACGACGCGTTCTCCTGCCACATCGCCTCCTCCCTCCGCCTTGCCCGCTCCGAACACCGTCGGATGGCGTGTTCAGTTCGCTCCGCCCCCGCCCCGCTCCGAGCACTGGCGCATGGAGCGCCTCTCGCTCAGACCACGAGCCATGCTCATCTCCCTCCACCGTTCCCGCTCCATCGACCGTCGTCGGTCTGCACAAGATCTGATAACTGCCACCTTGACCACGTTGCGCACAAGCCTACAGACTGCCACCATCACGCCCAACTGCCCACCATCACCATCACTCTATTTCAGCCATCCCCTACATCCCCTATAGCTGCTCATCTCACACCTCCTACAGCTAAACTTCTCAACAGAGGGTGCTCGAAGCTTCATCAGGTTTGTTCTACTCATTCAGCTTCTGCCGCCCCTGATTAGGGTTCTTGATTGCAATGTTGAATGTTGATTGTTTCTACCGCCCCTGATTAGGGTTCTTGATTGCAATGTTGAATGTTGAATGTTGATTTTGCGATATTGAGTTATGCCACTCAGTTATGTAGGTAGAAAGGTATTTGCCTATAGAGCAAAGTTTATTTGACTACAGATGTGGTATAGATTTACTTGGAAGCAGAGCACTCCCTGAACACTTGCATCTTGAAATCTTAGCACATTACTTATGTAGGTAGAAAGGTATTTGCCTATAGCAAAGTTTATTTGATTACAGATGTGTTATAGCTTTACTTGGAAGCAGAGCACTCCCTGAACATTGAGTCTGACCATGCAAATGAACAAAAAATTTTCAGGTAATAGTTAAATGAATCAGCATAGAGAACAATAATCCTGATCTCATGCTGTTCACACAATGAAATATAAGTAAATGCAACAGTTCATCTTATCCATCTTTAGATTATAGAGATGGCTAAAGAATATTTACTCTCTGAATTTGCTGTTCACACAATGAAATATGATTAAATGCAACAGTTCATCTTATCCATCTTTAGATTCTAGAGATGGCTAAAGAATATTTACTCTCTGAATTTCAAATGTCTCCAATGATTGAGCAAAATGATCTTAGTACATCTCATTGATGCTGCTATAACGAGCCATTCATATAAGGAGCTATCTGACTGCGTCTATTTCTACTTGTTTGATCAGGCCTATCCTAATGAAAAAACCCTTTATTGTCATTTCAGGGTGTGGCGATCAATTTTGTCAAGAAGGAAGACATCCGTATCCTAAGAGATATTGAGCAGTATTACAGCAGATTGATGAAATGCCAATGAATGTTGCTGATCTAATTTGAGTGCAGGAGAATGGTGCCGTAGAGTGGCACTATCTTGTTTGTATCGGTCTGGTATGGCAAGTGCTGAAGCTTTTGTGATGGGAGAGTGGTCCCGATCTTCCGCTAGGTAAAGGATAAACTTGGGTTGGTGGAGAATCTCGACGTTGGCGATCCAAGGCTCCGGTCCGGCGGATCAAAACCTTGCAATCGTTACACCAATGTCTCCGTTGGTTATCAACCACGCAGAACGCGATTGACCTCGCCACGAAGGCTAATTCCTGCAAGCGAACCCAAGAACACAAGCAAGAACAGGAAGGATACAAATCGAATGCCAAATCACAGACAAACGAAGATAAGGTGAGGTTTCACAAACGCCAATGCAGCAGCCAATCGGTCCGGTGCAAGAGGCGGGATCTAAACACAATAGTGTAGATGCAACAAAGCAAAACCTAACCCTAGAGGCGGCTGACGTGAGTTTATAAAGGGTGGGCAGCCTGTGGAAGGCGAACAGACACGGGATGTGGGCTAGAAGGCGAACAGACATGCACTATGGGCCAACACGGTCCAGTTCTGTCACGCAGGACGGTTTCGGTCACACAGAACGACTCGAGACTCCAAACGATGTGAAACCAACGGCAAACGATCCGTCTTCTCCTCAGCTTTCCAAAAAGTCAAAGAACGCGCCAATCGGACTTCGTATGAGGAAGTTATGGCCATTTTGGTGCAGGGTGGTCGATGTAGTCCGAACCAGCGAAATCTTGAGTTCAAACATCCGTGCGGCTCCGTCTTCAAGTCCAACTCTTCTATTCCATCTCCCATGTTCCTAAGCAACAAAATATCACTAGTATTCAGTAGCATCCCATCCAAACAAATATTGAAATAGTTGCTAAGGAAAGAATTAACCTCATAGTTCAAGCGACGGGCACGGGCGCGTGTGATTGGTCCTTGTAGTATTGTAGGTGAAGGCTCCATGTGTGTATCATGTGAAGTGATGTCCTCATCATTTTGTTTGTTGCAATTCTGGTTGACATGTTTTAGCGTGGCTGTATTGCTGTGAACATAATGGTTGCGAGTAACTTTACGATTGGTTTCGTTCCTCGTTGGCTTGTGACATCTGATCTGTATATATTTTAGCGACAGCTCATGTAACACTATTATTGCATTATTTGCTCTGGACGAGACTTTGTTCACTATATTTAGTGCAACATGGATTTGACGTCTTTTTCTCGTTGATTTGTTATCGCAATGTGGTGTTCTTAACATGTTACCCTCTTAATGTGGTCCCCTGTTCGTGCTAATTATTGCTGAAGTGTGGATTGTCATAAACGTTTCCCAGTTTCAACTACGGATTTAGTTCCATAGTAATTGAATTAGGATAATTTAGACGGCCAAAAAAGGGCTTGACTTATGTTTCAAAGCCCATGTGACAAGTCTGTATAACATCCTGGACTTATGTTTCAAAGCCCATGTGACAAACAGGGGTTTTAGTTCAATTTTCAGTGCTATTTGTATTTTATATCCACCAGAATGCTATTTCGTCATTGATCCACATTTGTATAGGGATTTGTATAGGGATATGATGTTCTTCTAGCCATTACTAACTTAAGTTTAGTTTTTTGCAGATTTGAAAGGAGTAAGAGATATTCAAAGCAATTCAAAAGAATTCAAAATATTCAGAGCACTTCAAAGCATTATTCTTAAATTTTGTCAGAACAGGTTTTATATAGCCTCTGGTTCTGTCAGATGCTCGTGTTTTGCAATTCTTGATGAATAATGTTGTGATGGTGTGTATGCTCAAATGTTAAACATAATTTGGAATATGGGACAATGATGATAAAAGACATTCCTGCTTGAAATTAAACTCACTTGCTTGATCATTTTTTCACGAAGTGCTTACTTTATTGTGTGTGAGTAGGGTCTTTTCTCTCCAAGAATTAGTTGATCTACAAGAATTTATGACGTTTGATATTTTGATTCATGCAAAACTGTAGTTCTAATGGCAAGTAAAGTAACACATCAAACTAAGCAACAAAGCCATGACAGCAAAAGAGATGGACAGTCTGTGTCGAAAATACTATGTTTTAGGATTTAGAATAATTCATTGTTAACTATCCTGATAATTTAGAAGATTTCTGCTCAGATTCATAGTTGGAGGACAAAATAGGATACTACAGTCACACACTGGAGGTGTTATACAAATAACACATTGACCAAACAGAGATGCAGTTACCAACTTACCATTCATCTTTGCATAGACAAAATGAATCGACTTTTTGTTGTTTCCAAAATCATACAATAGTACTTCTAGCAGCAAAGTGTATAAGATGTAAAAAAAATCAAATGTTCGCGTTTAAGATATTCATCCCAAACTAGGGTGCTTCCCAGTGACATGAGCTGATTACTCTTTCCATGATTTATTTTAGATAAGACATGATGTCTAGATTGCTGCTTTTTTATGAATTTGTGTTCTTGATGAGTCTTTTAGTTTTGATTATTTGGAAGGGGGGATTGAATAAGCTATTTGCAGAGATATAATACAGTGCAACGGTTGCTTGGTTTCTAGACGAAAACGAATGACATGCATCCATCTGTACTGCTTGTCTCTGAATTTAGAAGTCGAAAGCCCACATCTAGCAGCCTACCTGCCAAATGTACGTTTTATAAACATAGACATAATCTCACGGCCTTGATCAGTAAAGTACTGATAATGAACAAACAGAAGCATTCAATAAATCCACATTGGCTGCATTGTACGTTCAGTGATCAGTGCATGTTGCAGCTACAATATATGAGGAAGCTCCAACAAGGAGGAAAATGGCACCCTGATAGGCACCTAAAGCTTGTACCTATAAAAAACTGTTTTTTTATAAAAGGTTCCTTCAAAATTGATTTTTTACTGACAATTTCGTAATACACCTCAATGTAAAATAAATTTAAGGACAAGAAGAATGTAAAATGAATTTATTTTTTAATATCCATGTTTATTTTTTTAATATTTTCTCATGTTTATTTTTTACTATTACCAATTTAGCATCATGTCTTCAATATATTTTTAATTTCTTGTGGTCTTACGTTTATTTATATTATGTTTGTCAAATATATTTAGAGTCCCTGTTTATTTTTTTTAATATTCTCCCCTGTTTATTTTTTTTTAACTATTACCAATTTAGCATCATGTTTTCAATACTTTTTTAATTACATGTGATCTTACATTTATTTATATTCTGTTTGTCAAATATATTTAGAGTCGCTGTTTATTTTTTTAATATTCTTCCCTGTTTATCATTTTCCCTGTTTATTTTTTACTATCCCTGTTTATTTTTTAAGATTTTCTCTTATTTATTTTTTTACTATTACCAATTTAGCATCATGTTTTCAATACTTTTTTAATTACATGTGATCTTATATTTATTTATATTCTGTTTGTCAAATATATTTAGAGTCGCTGTTTATTTTTTTAATATTCTTCCCTGTTTATCATTTTCCCTGTTTATTTTTACTATCCCTGTTTATTTTTTAAGATTTTCTCTTATTTATTTTTTTACTATTACCAATTTAGCATCATGTCTTCAATACTTTTTTAATTGCATGTGGTCTTATATCTATCTATATTCTATTTGTTCAATATATTTAAAGTCCCTGTTTATTTTTGTTAATATTTTTTCCTGTTTATTTTTAACTATTATCAATTTAAAGTTTTGAACTACCTAGATATATTAATGGCTGGCATGCGAAAGAGAATTTACGCCGACCGTCCAACTCATAATGAGGTGGTCCCTAGGTGAGCCTACATTATTAAAAACAACTTAGTTGCAACGATGAAAAATATTCTAATTTTATTCTTTTGTTAAGGTTTATGAAATTTGACGAGATAGAGTTCCAGCACATAGGCCATCCATGGAGTGTCGTCGTCAGAGTAGATGTTAAGTTTCATTGTGATGAACATGGAGAAAAACAACGATTTATTTTAATGGATATTACTGTAAGTTGCACATACGTCGGACTACATCTTACACAGTAGTTAACATATGTCATATTTTAAACCCTAACATTGTACGTAGGGTGCTAAAATAGAAGTCATTGCATGGGAGCGGGATGATGTTCATAGGTTTAACATTCTCCTAAATGAAGGACAATGTTATACTATTCATTGTCTATATTTTCAACCTAATCTTGAAGAGGCATTATATTATCGAAGCATTGCTCATGCCTATGAAGGTTCTCTTCGAAGAAATACAATAGTTGAGCCATACATTCTTCCAATCCAATTCCCTCCCTATCCAAAATATTTATTGACATTTCATGACACGTGGATTCATCCGAATAAAACGTTTGTGGGTACGTTCGTAAATTAAATCGGCGAAACATAATTTCTAAAAAAATAGTTGTCTTACTTATAGTATGATATGATTATTTGCACAGACATAGCTGGAGTGGTTGTCTATTGGGGAAAATTGGAACGTATTGAAGGCCTATATAGGGAGATAACACTAATGGATATTAGGTAATTCATAAGTTAGATACAACCACTTATATCGTCATACACGGTCACATTGTTGTTGCAAATCAAAAGCTAATGAAAATTTGATCTTTTTTAGCTTGAACATGATGGTTGTTGGAATTTGGGGTGACTGCCTCACTAATCACACGTCTGAATGGACAGAAGCTCATCGTAACAACAACATTGTTTTAGGAACCATGCTTCGACTTCACAAGAAGCACAGTAATTCAGTCCTAACCCATTTTATCATTCATAAAGATGTAGTGATGAATTACACTAATATTTGTTCTACTTGGCGATAGGATGTTTAGAGACTTCAGAACACACTACAGTAAAGTTTAATCCGATTCATCCAGCCACACTACCTTTGCAAAGTAAGTAGTTCCAACAATACAAACACAATATAATTATAATGGCAATACATCATCATTCGTTGAATCTATTGTGTATTCCCTTTGAAGTTATTTCAATGTAATATTTGTATTGGAATACATGTCTCAAATTCAAATACGCTTATTTACAAACTGAAAACATCATTCACTGTAATACTCTCATTCGTAACCTTGAAGAATATTTTCTTTCCTCTAACACAATCTCGAGATCCAGTCTTGGTTAATAGTCATCCAATGCCCTATTTAAAATAACAAATTTGTAATCTTAACCCTCAAAATAACCTTTTCATCCAAAACAAGTATTCTAAATCACTCTTTGGTTCCAAGAAAAATAAATTAAAAATTGAAACACTTCTCTCATTTAAATTCATGCTCCATTTCTAATGTTTCCACTCAAGTATCGTTTTTTTGGTGGTTAACCAATTATGCAATCGACAGGTCGCTCGACGCCGCGATAACAAAGCTATCAACCATGTCAGAAAATATAGTGAGGAGAGAGGGGAAAGAAGGTTATTTTATTTTATGCGCCTAATTTATCCTGTTTATTTGTCTATTCAGATATTTGTGCTACAACATTACACTAAAATTATTGTCTAAAAATGTGTACTCATTTCAAATTTTTATAGTCGTCGATGGTCGTCATAGAGAAAAGAGAAATCGTGGTAACAATTTTCCTCACGACCCTTCTGGAATTTGTATTCGACAACCTTCGCAGACTCCATCAGAAAGTTCATCGGACAGTGAATATGTGACATGTCGACCATCGTCCTCATTTGTTATTCCTACGCAAAGTACCGTTACATCATTGGGATTATTTCCAGGACAAAGCTCTAATGGTATAAACTACTATAACTAATTTGTGCAATTACTAATAACATAATTTATGTCTCATGTGATTACATAAACATTGTCCAGGTGCAGAATCTGCTACGGTGCCAACTGCAACTATCGACTCACAAGATCAACAATCAATTCTCTCTGTTCAACAAAACCCTATTGATCGATCGGTCGATCGTGCTAAAATAAGGCGAGCACGTGAAAGATCACGATATGCAAGGTTGACACCAGAGCAACGGAATAAGAGACGTGCAAGTGACAAAGCTAGATATGCAAGTATGACGGATGAGCAAAGGCATGTGATGCGAGAAAAAAATAACCAACGAAAATCTGACAGTTATGCAAGCTTGACACCAGAGCAAAGAAACAACAGACGTGCACGTGACAGAGCTCGATATGCAAGTATGCCGGATGAGCAGAGGCAGGTGAAGAGGGATCAAATGAACCGACGAAATTCTGCAAGATGAAGAACTCTTGATCCAAATTGTATTTATGCTAATGCAACACATGGCTCCACTAATGTTATCTACCAAAACCTACCAGGTAGCACTCACTTATTAAAGACTCAGACAGACTGTCGTCACTGTGGTGCGAAGAGGTTTGAATTTGAGCCACCAGGATTTTGTTGTATGAATGGAAAGGTAAAACTTGAAATGCCTGAGCCACTTGAGGAGCTTCGACGGTTGTACACAGGTGAAGACGTTCAATCATAATATTTTATGGAGAATATTAGATATTTCAACAGCCATTTTTCCTTCACCACAATGTACTGTGATTATGACAAGAACCTCGCAAGTGCAAGGGATGGAGTGTACACATTTAAAGCACATGGGCAAATGTACCATAACATACACTCTTTCATAAATGGAGACAATGAACCTAGCCACTTGCAGTTATACTTCTACGATGATGATCCTAGCTTATCACATCGTTTTCGTCGTGCTCGAGACGAGACATATATAGAAAGAGACATATCTATTATTAGATGTTTGGTACATATCCTGAGAGATAATACCTATTCTGAAACATTCAAAAGCCTAGGACAGGTTGAAGACATGGACGAATATCGTATTGTGCTAAACATGGGCTACAAGCTAGACCAGGGAACTTATAACAGACCATTAACATCAGAGGTTGCTGCTGTGTGGGTTGAGGGGAATGATATTCACAAACATTTTGATCGTAGCATCACCTTGTTTGGCAATAACAACAACTGCTATTCAATTAGACCGAGTGATGGGTGCTATGACCCTTTGTCATACCCCCTATTTTTTCCAAGAGAAGAGCTCGGTTGGCATTCTGATATACCAAGAGAAGGTATTGACATTAGTCAGATAAGTACAACCCGACAAAGAAATGCTGACAACTCAGGTTAGCTAAGTGACACATATTCATGTTACTACGATATTATTAATCCATAAGCTAATCACCTAACTGATTTCTCTTTGCTTTGTAGATACAACCAGCAAATTGTGTGTTTCGATGCGCGAGTATTATTTCTATAAATTCCAGATGCGTCGTGGAATCTTCAACATGGTCTTGTATGGGAGACGTCTATTCCAACAGTTTGTAGTTGATACCTACATAAAGATCGAAATGTCTCGACTGAATTACTTCTTGTACAATTAGAAGAAAATTCGTGCAGATCTTTACTAGAGCTTGATGGATAGTATATCTGTTGGAGAACATAGAGCGAGCAGATTGGGAAAAAGATGGGTCCTGCCTGCATCGTTTATCGGTGGCGGGAGGGATATGAGATGAAGATACATGGATGTTATGGCCTTGGTGTAGAAGTATGGAAAACCAGACATATTTATCACAATGACTTGTAATCCTAATTGGGAAGAGATAAGTAGGGAGCTTGCACCTGGCCAAACACCACAAGATCGTCCTGATCTTGTTGTGCGTGTATTTAAAGCCAAGCTAGAGGATCTCAAATTCCAGCTATTTCGTAAACATATCCTTGGAATCATTGCAGCACGAGTCCATGTAATCGAGTTCCAAAAAAGGGGTCTACCACATGCACATTTCCTTCTTATCATGGAGTCAACATATAAATTGAGTTGTCCCAATGAGTATGATAATGTTATATCAGCAGAACTTCCAGATAAGGATATATACCCGGAGCTATATGAAATGGTAGTGAAACATATGATGCATGGCCCGTGTGGCCCACTAAATAGGAAGAGTCCATGCATGAAAAATGGTAGTTGCAAGTGCTATTATCCATGCCAATTTAGTGACACAACTATCTAAGGCGAAGATTTTTACCCTATCTATAGGAGAAGGGATGACAGACAAAGGGTAAGAGTGAGAGGTCATGACTTATACAATAGATGGGTTGTTCCATATAATCCTATGCTTCTAAGAAGGTATGAATGTCACATCAATGCAGAGGTTTGTTCGAGTATTAAGGTTGTTAAGTACCTCTACAAGTATATTTATAAGGGTCATGATAGGGCGTCTGTGTCTGTCAATGAAGCTGATGAAAACCACGAGATTAATGAGATCAATGAATATAGGGATGCTAGGTGGGTAACACCACAGGAGGCATTGTGGAGAATATTTGGATTTGATCTTAGCGGGATTTCACCACCAGTGCTACAGTTGCAGCTTCACCTCCCAGGAATGCATCTTGTGTTCTATAGAGAGAATGCTGATGTACGTGAAGTTCTTGACCAACAGGGTGCCTCAAGAACCATGTTGACTGAGTATTTCAAGGCAAATCAAGAATTTACGTGGGCACGCACATTACTTTATAGGGATTTCCCACAATATGCAGTGTGGTTTCCTGGACGTAACCTTTGGAAAATAAGAGAACGAAGCACGTAGGTTGGGAGGATCATCTCAGCACATCCAATAGAGGGAGAGAGATACTACTTGAGGGTGCTATTAAACCATGTGGTTGGTGCTACTTCATTTGAGAATTTGAGAACATATGATGGTATTGTATACCCTACATTTCGAGAAAGCGCTGAGAAAAGAGGTATTATTGAGTCAGATAACAGCATTGATGAGTGCCTCTCTAAAGCTGAAGTTTTTCATATGCCTTCGTCCCTCCGAAGGTTGTTTGCTACAATATTGGTTTATTGTGAACCTAGCGATGTGCGTGGACTCTGGAACACACACTTCGAAGCAATGTCTGATGACATCTGACGATCCCAGATGAATTCATATGCAGTTGAACAAATGGTGTTATTGGATATCAGAAAATTGCTTCAGTCAATGGGTAAAGAGATAACATCATTTCCTCCTCCAGAAATTGATGAATTATATGACACCATGGAAGGTGAGGTGAGGGAGATTTGTGAAGAGTCCTCTATACAGATGGATAATGAGCTACTAGCGAGCACATCCTCTCTTAATGCAGAACAGAGACATGCTTATGATGTTATACTATCATCCGTTGACAACAATAGTGGATGTGTGTTTTTTTGTTGATGGCCCAGGAGGAACAGGAAAAACCTTTTTGTACAAAGCTTTATTAGCAAAAGTCCGTAGCGAGGGGAAGATAGCTATTGCTACTGCAACATCTGGTGTTGCTGCTTCCATCATGCCTGGAGGTAGGACGGCTTACTCAAGGTTCAAGATACCACTAAGCATACAAGATAATGCAGTGTGTAACTTCACCAAACAAAGTGGTACTGCGAAGCTTCTTCAAAAAGCTTCGCTTATATTATGGGATGAAGTCTCCATGACAAAAAGACAGGCAATAGAGGCGTTGGACAAGAGCATGAGGGACATAATGGAAAAGCCCAATCTACCATTTGGAGGAAAAACAATGGTTTTTGGAGGTGACTTCAGACAAGTTCTTCCAGTTATACGAAAGGGGAATAGGGCTCAAATTGTAAATGCAACATTGCGTAGATCTTACCTATGGGATAACATGCATAAATTGAGACTTGTCCATAACATGAGAGCTCGATCAAATATATGGTTTTCAGACTACCTGCTACGGATTGGCAATGGCATTGAAGAGACCATCGATGATGACTATGTAAATTTACCCGATGAAATAGGTGTACCCTACACTGGTGCAGAATCAGACATTGATAGTCTTATTGACATGGTATTTCCAATGTTAGGTGCAAACATGACTGATGCAGACTACATCACATATTGAGCTATTTTGTCAATGAGGAATGAGAACGTTGATGCAATAAACATGAAGCTTATCGAACATTTTCCTGGTGACGAGATGATTTATCACAGTCATGATCGACCAGTCGATGATCCATGCAACCATTATCCGTCTGAGTTCTTGAATTCATTAACGCCAAATGGGTTACCTCCACATATATTAAAACTCAAGGTTAATTGTCCTGTGATTTTGCTCAGAAATCTTGACCCGGCCAATGGTCTGTGTAATGGGACTAGGTTGATAGTCCGAGCATTTCAAAGGAATACTATTGATGCGGAAATTGTATTGGGACAACATGCTGGTGAGAGAGTCTTCCTTCCACGCATACCTTTGTGCCCCTCCGATGATGAAATGTTTCCCTTCAAGTTTAAGTGAAATCAATTTCCTGTTAGGGTGAGTTTTGCAATGACAATTAATAAAGCACAAGGTCAAACAATACCACATGTTGGAATCTACCTCCTGAACTCGGTGTTCTCTCATGGACAATTATATGTGGCTCTGTCACGAGCAACTTCTCGTAGCAACATCAAAATACTCGCCGCTCTGGAGAAAAATAGGGGTATCAATTCAGCAAGCACGCTAACAAAGAATATCGTCTACAAGGAAGTGCTCACTGAGTAGATAAAAGAATATGTGCTCACTGTATAGTATATTGTACAATTTCATGCCAGATCTGTAATTATAAATATGCAATGACACTTTATATAGAAAAGATACCTCTATGTATTGTTTTGACCGGTCTTCTTTCCGCCTAAGCTCCCTCCGGGACCACAGCTTGGTCCGAGGGATGGCCTTCGGCATTCTTCCCTGGGGGGTGGCCCCCGGCATCTTCGGTCCGGAGAGTGGACTCCGGCCTCCAGCCAACGACCTCTCACCTGGGAACCCCCCCGGAGCGCCCCGAAGCGTCCGAAGACCTCCGGCTTCATTGCCCGGAGGTCCTGGCCCCTCCGGTGCTAGGCTTCAGACCCTCTGGTGGTGGCCCCCTTCAGCCATCGGGATTATCTCCCTCAACAGTAGCCCCTCGCTTCCTTCCTCTCGAGAGCACTGCATTAAGAGAGGGTGGAAGTGCACACGATAATTCCAAAAACTTTCATAAGGAAAATCAGTTACACAGAGATGTTGTATCCTGCTGCGATGCGGTCCTCCCCGACTGGTGTGGAGATGCTTCGAGACCGCCAGGCGCCTGAGGATCCGGAGGCCGGGAGCCACTTCGAGGCACCCTCGGCGAGTTGATCGCTCCCCCCTCGGAGGGAGGAGTTTGACCGGGCCCGCTGGGCGCCCACGCGCCTTTGACCGCATGGTTCCGAGCCCAAGGAGGCGGCCAAGCGCCGCCTAGGGCAGTTAATGCCACGCACGCGCAAACGGCGTCGGGGAGGTGAACCGTCAGGAACTGGCGCACCCGAGGCGCCGGTTGGATCTTAAATGCGGGCGATGCACGCCTGTTGCGCGCACGCGCTGAGCGAGCGGAAGATGGATCAGCGGCGGCCCTGTGCTTAAATATCCCCTGCCGCGCGGCCTATCCTTCCCCCGCTCACCTGTCGCATTCTCTCTCCCCACTCTCGACAGCAATCGCCTGCTCTCTGAGCACCTACTCCTTCTTTGCCTCCTTTCGCCATGGTGAAAAGTGCAGCCCCAGCCATGGCGATGGACCCTCGCTTCTTGCGGCGCCAGATAGCGGCGGCAGCAGCGGCCGCGACGGCGTCTGGTCCCGGAGAGGCGCGCGACTCGCGGGAGCTCCGCCCCGCTTCAGAGCGGTTTCGGGAGCAAACTCTCGAGCTCGGGCCGTCAGCGTGCACAGACGCGTCCATCGAGCAAGTGACCAGGGGCCGCCTCGGCCCTGAAGCGCCAGCGAGGAAGCCGGGCCGGGAATCGGTCCCACAACCGCGGGAGGGAGAAGTTGTCGTCTTCGAGGCCTTCTTTGACACGGGGTTGGGGTTTCCTGCTTCGAAGCTCCTCGCCGGGGTGCTGGATGCCTTCCACGTGGAGCTCCCGCAGCTGTCCCGAACGCCGTGGCCCGCCTCGCTATCTTCGAGTGGGCCATGCGCGCCGAGGGCTGTGAAGGGAGGGCGGAGGTCTTCGCGCAGATGCACGAGGCCCTCTGCCAGCCGAAGAAGAAGGGAGGCCAGATTCTGGCCTTCGGCAGCATCAACTTCCAGCTCCGGAGGAAGTATGCAGACTCCTTTCCGGCGAAGGCCACCAACGAGAGGTGGTACTCCAAGTGGGTGAACCGCTGGTTCTACGTCCATGTGGGGCTTGACTTCGGGCTCGCCGGGCCTCCGCGCCATATCTGGTTCCGGAGGGAGGCACGCATCGGGGCCAGCACCGGCTCGGTCTCTGCGAGGATCCAGCTCCTCCAGATTGTCACCCACCGGATGAGCATGCGGGACCTGACGGAGGAGTTTGTGGCCCTCGAAATCCCTCCGCTGAAGGAGGAGTGGCCGGCGTCGCTGCGGAGTAGTCAGGATGGGTCGACATCGCCGGAGCTCTCTCGACAGCTCGGTAAGCGTCCGTGCTCTTTTAGATTTGCTTTCTTTTACCGCGTCCGGAGGGTGCGCTAACTCTGACCCTCGAATGTAGGATCGCTCATCGCCCGGACGCCCGAGGAGGTGGCCCGCATGGCAGAGAGGATCCTTGGAATCCCTACTCAGGCCGAATACACTCGGCGGTTGGAGCTGGTGGGCTCCTGGGAACGATCCAACAGAGTGTGGGCAGCACTCGAGCTCCCGCCTCCGCCTCTTTCGTAAGGGGAGGCCCTTCGGGTCATTTCGAAGAGGAAGGTGACCGATCCCGACGGTGGTCTCTCCCCACGGACGACGCCAACTGTTGGAACGACGGATCGATCCAGCAGGTTTCTGTGGTGGATGGGAATAATGGAATGATGTGCGCTCTGTATTCTTGGATCGTGTGTTCATTACAACTGTAGTTGGGGGGTATTTATAGGGCCCCCGTCCTGAGAACCAAACGCCCCTGGACCGCTAACCGCTACATGGCCTGGCACTGGCCAGTAGTACAGACAAAATGGACATTGCGCAGTACAGACAAGAAGATTCGACTCTGACAGCATATCAGCCGTGTCGGGCGATGCCTGCGCCGCCCAACACGGAGCAGAGGATCGCGATCCTGTCCCCTTGTAGGCTTGACCGGTCTTCTTTCCGCCTAAGCTCCCTCCGGGACCACAGCTTGGTCCGAGGGACGGCCTTCGGCATTCTTCCCCGGGGGGTGGCCCCTGGCATCTTCGGTCCGGAGAGTGGTCTCTGGCCTCCGGCCAACGACCTCTCGCCCGGGAACCCCCCGGAGCGCCCCGAAGCCTCCGAAGACCTCCGGCTTCATTGCCCGGAGGTCCTGGCCCCTCCGGTGCTAGGCTTCGGACCCTCTGGTGGTGGCCCCCTTCAGCCATCGGGATTATCTCCCCCAACAAATTCGGATACGAATACTGATATCCATATTTACAGTTATTTGAATACAAATACGGATAATTCGGATATTGTGACATCCCTATCCTAGTCGCGCTCACTTTTACTGCTGGGACCTTGGACAGGCTCGCATACTCTACTCACTGATGACAGGTGGGCCCCACGCGGACAGCAGCACGCCCCACCGTAACACCTATAGGGGTCCCCACAACCAGCCTGCCCACGTATACAACAAATAGCCACCACTGGCCCACTCTGTCCACGCAGTTACGTTTCCACCTCCCTACCTCTTCCCATTCTCACGTACAGGCAGCGAGATGTGGAGCTCCGACTCCGAGCAGGAGCTCGCCTCGGCCGCCACCACGATGACCGACTCCTCCTCTTCGTCTTCGTCCCCGTGCTCGTCCCCTCCTCAGCCTCGACGAGGACGCCTCCACCGCCGCCACGGCCGCAGCCTCAGCAGCCGCATTAGCAGCCGCGGCGCCGCCGCCGCGGGGAAGGGTTGCGTCGGTGGTGTTGGAGAGGAGGCCGAGGACGTGTGGCGCGGGGCGCAGTGGGAGGCGGCGTGGCCGCGGCATGCGACGCCGGTGGTGGTAGCCGAGGAGCCCGGAGGCGGGGGCGGGGGCGGAGGCCCGTCCACGCCGGGTGGCGGCGGCGGCCGGGGTGAAGACGGCGTGGGGCGCGCGCGGAGCCTCACCGACGACGACCTCGAGGAGCTCAAGGGGTGCGTGGATCTGGGCTTCGTGTTCAGCTACGACGAGATCCCTGAGCTGTGCGGCACCCTCCCGGCCCTCGAGCTCTGCTACTCCATGAGCCAGCGCTTCCTCGACGAGCACCCCCCGCAGTCGCAATCTCCGCCGGAGACGACCGCTTCGCCGCGGCCGCCCTCTCCGCCCATTCCAAACTGGAAAATCTCCAGCCCCGGTAAGCAACAAACTCTTCGCACGAAGTAGCCAAAAGCGAACTTGTCCAAGAAACCGCGCAGCCCATATCCAATCCACACAGGAATCAAATCAAATTTCATTACGAAACCCCTCCCGATTCCGAGATTGCAAGAGTCCCAGTCTCTTCCGATTCCATGACTTCTTACGCCGCTTGATTTGGTGGCGCTATTGTTGCAGGAGACAGCCCGGAAGAGGTGAAGGCGCGGCTCAAGTATTGGGCGCAGGCCGTCGCGTGCACCGTCCGGCTCTGCAGCTGAACACGGATGCCATGATCACACAACGACATGGAGAACCAAGCAACTACTTCGTCTTGTCAAAAACAACATCACGATCCATGTCAACAACAGGTGGGATTGTGCCGTTTTGCGATCGGATAAACGAATCGATCGATCGATTGGAATGCAGCGAGGATTGCATTGATCACTGTGGTTGGATTGGATCTTTGCGGGGAGAGGAGAGGTGACTCGATGAGCTAGCTGTATGTGTACATGCAGCTGGAGTATGGTTCAGATTGGTTGGGACTTGGGAAATAATTGTGTCCAGTTGCTGTGCTCTGTGCCAGCTGCTGCTACAGTTTGTCATCTCCAGCTGCTAATGTAATCAAAATAATCTAATACCAGTTGGGAGATCAAAGCAAGTATAAATGAATAAAGAAATAAATAAGTTCATCAACCTGCTCTTCTGCTAATCATTGCCACGGTTGTTTGCTGCATTTATCTACTACAATGTGCAAGTCTTGTTCTTAGATTAATTTCCAACTTGCATCTTTGACTGAGAGTAGTTAAATCATAATATCACAATTTTGCTTTTGGATGGATTGTTTATTTCAAAAATATTCCAAACCAGATGGATCAGACTACATTTCTTTGCAAACATGACAGATTTGTTGCCAACATGACAGATTTGTTCAGTTCCAGCTGAATTCTTGCTAAGGCTTGTTTGTTTTAGTTTTGTATTATAAAAATTCAGTTTATAAAAAAAGCTTGGTTCACTAATTTATTGGATTATTATAATCTACACTCCAAATTATAATAAGCTAGCGGAATAAATTAGCCTATTTTGTTTCAGCTTATAAAAAAAGCTGGATTATTATAATCTAAACTGAAACAACTGAGCCTAAGTTTAATACAAAAATTCTCTGTCTTTGAGGTTGCGCATCTTTTCTTGGATATCTGCTGCTGCAATTAACCTGACCCTTTGACAAAACGCAACAGTTACTACTGAGATGATTGCGAATCAGTTCCCGCAATTTGTTCCAAGTGGAGAGAAAAAAATGAATGAAAGGGCATCTCTGCATGCGTCTGTTCTTTCACCTGATCTATGTGTCGGTTAGTTCTCTTTCACCTAGTCTCTGTGTTGGCTAGTCGAATAAGTAAATCCTGAATCGAAAATAAATACCGCTAAAATTGATTTGGGAGATGGCAGTTTCATCAGTTCGTTGTTGCAGCAGCAGACGGTACGACACCATCACATGAACACTGTGAGGCCACACCACAGCACCGGCACTGTTCATCACATGATTTGTTATGTCTGATCATGTGGTCGCACGGGATCATGGCTTTGTTCAGGCCTAATTAATGCCGCGTGCTTCTTACCCCCCTAATCATTTTCCTAACAGCAATCGATAATAGCTTGCACAGTGGTTAATTCGCTGCTGCTCTGCTTTGTCTACATGGTCCATCTGGTTCTGGTACCCTCTTCTTAATTAAGTTGACCTCTTGTTATTTAGGAGGCCAGTGACAGTACTGTTGCTTAGGTAAGCAGAACAGTGGAGGAAGATGGGCACCTGTCTACCCTGTCACGGAGTAATGTGTTCTGGCACGGTGATGGCTGGAATCGGCTCATTTGACGTTGAGAAGGTCGGTGTCATGTGGCAATCCGGATTCCAGCCGTTTCGTTAAGATTCAGGTGTGAAGCGCGTTTTAGTTGTCGGGAAGCTCTACATTTGACTACTGTAGTGAACCTGACTACTACCGAAACCTCACTCTGTACCATTAGATCCTAAGGAGACGACTGGACCGTCTGTAGGATCTCAAATCGTAATGGCCAGCCATTTTCATGCAGGAAAACACACTGTAGTTTTCGTATTTTTTGTAACGAAAATGGAAGTGAAACCGAATATTGTGGAAGCGAAAACAAATAGTATAAAAAACGAATATGGATCGAATAAGGAGCGGATACGAATATGGATCGAATATATATCGGAATACAAAGTATCAAGTTGTAAATCAAAACACATAGGTTCTAAATAGAAATAGTTCAAACTTTAAAGTTTTAACTTTTATCATCAATCATTCATCTATATATCTTCCTCTAAGTATTCCTCCAAGGAACACTCATCATCCATGTCATTATTTTGTTGATCCAACTATAATGGCAATGGAAATAAGAATGTGAAATACATTAAAATACAATAAAAGTACCTAATCAATTGTTGACAAAATGCAAATTGAAATACAAACTGTGCGCATCATCGTGGTTGCAAAATGCTATTCTGTGTTATCAACATCCAACTCAGCCATGACACTATCAATTTTACAAACTAAAAAATTGATAACAATAATAAGACTTACCTAAATGAACCAAAGAATAATCTTTCAATGCAACGGTCCAATCTATAGTACAAATTAAAGCTTGCACAATTTTTGGATCAAGATGACTATGAAATGGGTCAATAACCCATCCACCAGCACTAAATGCTAACTCATAACAATTATAGATACTTGAACAACTAATACATCCTGATCAATCTGAGAGAGAATAGGAAACTCTGCTTGTTTCACCTTCCACCATGATAAGATATCAAAATTCTCTTTAGGTGCTAGAGGTTGCTCTAAATAGACTTCTAACTCAATTTTGGTACCTTGACTTAGTTATTTTTTGGTAAGCAATAACATATCAAGATCATCATTCCACTAGCATTATCAAACTAAGAAGTCACTTGATGCACATCAATATTCTTTGAAGAAGAGACATAAGCTTCAAACAATTTCTCTACAACTTTATCAAATTTGCTAATCTCAAACATAGATGATAATGGATAGATCTTTGATGCAAAAAAATCAATCACATTCCTCTTGTACCTATGTTGACACTAAGATTGGGTAAAGCCCAGGGCCGACCAAATATGTCATACGATCAATGAAAGTCAAGAAGGGTTCGGTCAAAGATGGTCAAAGAGGACCGTTCGTTACAACATGCCCGGATATGAAGGAGCCGATGATGCAAAGATGAAGTTTTATCCAGAATCGGTTAGGATAGATTGCCTGGACGGCAAGTCTCCGAACTATAAATATGTATCCCTTAGTTAGGTTAAACACACATCTCTGTCAAACAACTACTCGGCGCATCGCCACCCTTGGCTTCCCAAGGTTAATCCCGGCAGGATTCAACACTCGGAGCTAGGCTGCATCATTCCAATCTCCGGTGAAGAGGTGAGTCCTTCCACCCCCGATGATCGTATCGACTAGGTCAGTGTCTTCACGGCTGCATCAATTCAACCTCATAAAGAAATTAGATGAAATAGTACGATCGTCGGTTTATCACGGTGTATTGGCTAGGTCTAAGGCTACATCAGATTGATCTCTTAGATTGATGTGATTTGTGTGTGATAGTTTGAGGCTTCATTGGTTAGGTTCAAATCTCTTGCTATTGTATCTTTTTTCATGTTG
Source organism: Zizania palustris (assembly GCA_019279435.1). NCBI lineage: Eukaryota > Viridiplantae > Streptophyta > Magnoliopsida > Poales > Poaceae > Zizania > Zizania palustris. Next base: position 75,572,542 of record JAAALK010000289.1, on the reverse strand, counting down.
TATACCATTCATCTAAATAAAACATCCCTGATACTTTGAAGACCAGATTCTTCAAGAAGGCCCTGAAGGACTACCGGCGAGAGAACAAGAAGCACGACAAGGCCTTCTTCGCCGAGATGGAGAAGAGCTACTCCAAGCAATCCACGTCTTCTTCCTCTTCATCGAGCTCAAGCGATGAGGAGATCGTCATCAAGAAGGGGAAGGACAAGGATGATCCGGCCGGCCTCTGCTTCATGGCTTTCAGGGACAGACCGAAGAGCCACTCACACACGCGCCAAAGATCCCGCAAGAGCTTCTACTCAATGGCTCTTGGGGATAAGGAAGAAAAGAGCTCCTCCGACGACTCCGACGACGACAACGAAAAGCTACCATCCTATGAACGCGAAATCGTTGATTTACTTGAAAGCAATCGTCAGGAGTTGAAATATCGGGAAAAGCTTCTTAGGGGGGCCAAGAAGAGGATAGATGAGTTAAAAAGTGAGCTTGCCGTAGCCAACGGCAGAATTGAGAGTCTATCTTCTTCCCCTTTCTTGGGTGATAGCAGTGAGTGCTCGAAGTGTGAGATGCTTCTGTGTGACTTGTCGACTTTGAAGTCCAAGTACACAGAAAGGGTTGATGAGAGGGACGCTTTGGCCTCTGAGCTTGAAAGCGCTCAGCTGAAGCTGAAATATGCTCAAGCCACTATCGTCGCACCCTGTGTTGATTGCCCATCTCATCTAGCTGCCTTAACTGAGCTGAAATCCAAGGGCAATGAGCATTTGGGTGATTTGGAGAGGTTGAGAGCTTAGCTTGCGCAGACTAGGCTAGAGCTTGAGACACTATCAGTTCCACCCACTGTCTATGAGAAATGTTTGTCTCTTAGAATGGAATTGATCAAGCTGAAAGCCGAAAAGTTTGTCCAAGTAGAGAGTGAGTGTGAGACCTGCTTGTCTCAGGTGGAGGTTCTAGCTTCCTTGAGAGAGGAGCTAGCTGATTCTCAGAATGAGAACTTTTACCTCTGTTCTATCCTGAGTTGGATCAGTGCCAGAGAGCCACAGCTCGGCATGATGATCCAGCAGTTTAAGAGGCAGGATGGGTTTGGGGTAGGTTACACCTACACCAAGGCTGACTTTGAGAGTGCCATTAGCCGGGCAGTGGAGTGGAGTAAAATGACTCCTGAGCAGAGATATCCTAAGACTCACTCCACTGAGTCCTCCCAGGCTTGTCAGCCCAAGGATGGAGTGATCCATGAACCACCCAAAGCTCCACCCAAGAAACCTATCTGGGTTCCAAAGCCCAAACACCTCCATACTCCTCTAGACTCTCTTCCTGGACCCTCTCAGCCCAAGAAGACAACACCTAACACCATTAAGCCCAAGAACCCCAAGCCTCAACCACATCCCAAGAAGCCCACCTACCATTGTGAGTACTGTCAAAGAGATGGGCATCTTGCGGAGTTTTGCTTCAGGAGGAAGCGGGTTGAGAGAGCAGAGAGAGCTCGTGGTGGTCAGGAGCAGTTCTACCAGCAGGGTGGTAGACTGCGTGTTCCTCGACGTGGGGAGAGGCTGGAGGCCAGGCCACGTCGTGTAGGTGGTGGTAGAGGAGACGACTTTCTTGCCCGTGCTCCAGTTGGTGGTGGTCGTTCCGGCAGAGCTCTAGGACGTGTTAGCTACGGTTCTGGACCTCGTGGCCGAGGCTTTAGGTAGAACCGAGGACCGCGCTTTGAGCCGCGTTTTGGTCCGAACTCTCATTATGATTTCTGCTTTCTGTCTTTTGAGCAGATGGCTCGACACTGGTTTAGCTCTTTTGTTAAACCTGGTGCCGGACCATTTGCTCCCACTTACAGCCACTGATTGTGCAGGATCGGGGACTGGAGGACGTATGGATCATGGACTCAGGATGTTCTCGCCACATGATGGGACATCGCAGATGGTTCTCCAGTCTCACTGCCCCGAGCTCCAAAGAATACATCACCTTCGGGAACAGTGGTCAAGGGAAAGTAAGTGGCATTGGCTCAATTCGCATTTCAGATCATTTCTCTTTGAAGAATGTTGCTTTGGTTAAGAATTTGAACTTCAATTTGATTTATGTTTCGCAACTTCTTGAGGATAGTTTGGAAGTGCGTTTTAAGAAGGGTAATTCTCCTGTGGTTGATTCTAGAGGGTATTTGATTTGCCAGATTTTACCATTCGGTAAAGTTTTTCGAATTGACTTCTCTAGTTCTTTTGGCCCTTCTCGCTGCTTGATTGCTGGATCTTCTTCTGAGCTCTGGAAGTGGCATAGGAGGTTAGGTCATTTGAGTTTTGATCTGCTAGTCAGGTTAAGCTCTATGGACCTCATCCGAGGATTGCCCAAGCTTAAAATGGAGAAAGATCTAGTTTGTCATCCCTGTCATCATGGGAAAATGGTTGCCGCTTCTCACTCACCTGTGACTCAGGTGATGACTTCGTATCCAGGCGAGCTTTTACATTTGGACACTATTGGTCCAGCTCGGGTACGTTCAGTCGGTGGGAAGTGGTACGCACTTGTCATTGTTGATGACTTTTCTCGATTCTCGTGGGTTTTCTTTTTGGAGTCTAAGGATGAAACTTTTCAGTTTGTTCATGACCTGATTTTGAAGCTGAAGAATGAGAACAATGGTCGGATGCGAGCATTTCGCTCCGACAACAGCTCTGAGTTCAAAAATTCTCAGTTCGTCAGCTTCTGTAGTGATCAAGGTCTTGACCATCAGTTTTCTTCTCCTTACACTCCCCCACAGAATGGCGTTGTGGAATGAAAGAACCGCACGCTAGTCGAGATGGCCAGGATGATGCTCGATGAGCACAGGACTCCTAGGCGGTTTTGGGCTGAAGCCAAGAACACGTCTTGCTATCTGGCCAACCGCATTTTTCTTAGAGCTTACCTAGGTAAGACCTCATATGAGTTGCGGTTTGGCAGGAAGCCCAAGGTGAGCCACTTGCGAGCATTTGGCTGCAAGTGCTTTGTGCTCAAGAAGGGAGGGCATTTGGACAAGTTTGAGTCTCGTTGCTGGGATGGTGTTTTTCTTGGCTACGCTTTGCATTCTCGAGGCTTCCGTGTTTGGAACCTCAAATCCCAGCTGCTTGTCGAGACTTGTGAGGTTTCATTTGATGAGTCCTTGCCTTCTTTGACTCCTTCTTTTGAGCTGTCTGGAGATGGTGAGCTCGGAGAGTCCATCTTCGAGGAAGATGAAGATACTCCAGCCGCTAATGAGGGTGGGCCTTCTGTACCCCTTGCAGAGCCCACACCTTCTGAGACTTCGACTGAGGACGAGGGCAGACCTCTGATCACTTCTTCCACTTCGATCGAGCCCCCTCAGTCGAGTCCAGAGGTGCCAGCTGCTGACTCCGGTGAGGTGACTTCAGATCACCAGGGAACCCGAGCAGTTCAGCGTGATCACCCCTCAGAGCTCATCATCGGTGATTTGACTGAGAGAACTTTGCGTTCATCTACCTCTCTTGCTGTGTTTGCTGAATCTGCTTTTGTTGCATCTTTTGAGCCTAGAGATGTTTCTCATGCTCTTTCTGACTCTAATTGGATCAATGCTATGCAAGAAGAGCTTGAAAACTTTGTCCGCAATCGGGTTTAGACACTAGTTGAGCCGCCACCAGGATGCAACCCCATAGGCACCAAGTGGGTGTTCAAGAACAAGCAAGGTGAAGATGGGGTTGTGGTGCGCAACAAGGCTCGATTAGTTGCCCAGGGTTTTTGCCAAAAAGAGGGTATTGATTTTGAAGAAACTTTCGCCCATGTTGCCCGTCTTGAGTCCATTCGCATTCTCTTAGCTTTTGCCGCTTCGAAGGGTTTTAAGCTTTTTCAAATGGACGTTAAGAGTGCTTTTCTGAACGGGTTCATAGAGGAGGAGGTTTATGTTAGGCAGACCCCCGGTTTTGAGAACCCTAAGTTTCCTCGACATGTTTTTAAGCTGCAAAAGGCTTTATACGGGTTGAAGCAAGCCCCCAGGGCTTGGTATGACCGGTTGAAGCAATTTTTGTTGGGGAAGGGCTTTGTGATGGGTTCGGTGGATAAAACTCTTTTCTTGCTCAGAGATGCTTCAGATTTTTTAGTCGCTCAGATTTACGTGGACGATATTATTTTTGGCGGTACTACTAATGATCTTGTGTCCAAGTTTTTTGAGCAGATGCACAGTGAGTTTGAGATGAGCCTCATGGGTGAGCTCAAGTATTTCTTAGGGCTCCAGATCAAGCAGACCAAGGACGGCACCTTCATCCACCAAGGTAAGTACACTCGCGACATGCTTAAGAAATTTGACTTTGGTGGTGAATTGAAGCAGCAGATGACCCCGATGGGCACATCTGGGGGTCTGGATAAGGACGAGAGCAGCGTCAAGGTCAACGAGAGGGAGTTCGAGGGATGATCGGTTCACTGCTATACTTGACGGCGACAAGACCGGACATTTAGTTCGCCATGGGACTTTGCGCGCGTTTTCAGTCTTCACCACGTGCGTCTCATCGGCAGGCTGTCAAGCGCATCTTCAGGTATCTCACTTATGCACCTGATCTTGGTCTTTAATATTCAGCATCATCATCTCTTGATTTATCTGGCTTTTCGGACGCCGACTTTGGTGGGTGCCGGTTGGATCGCAAGTCGACTTCCGGTACCTGCCAGTTTCTTGGCTCTTCCCTTGTTTCTTGGTCTTCTCGAAAGCAATCTGGAGTTGCTCTTTCGACCACAGAGGCTGAGTATGTAGCTGCTGCTAGCTGCTACTCACAGTTGGTTTGGATGATTTCCACTCTGCGAGATTTTGGGTTGTTCTTTCCTACCAGGGTTCCATTGTTTTGCGACAACACCAGTGCTATTAGTGTAGGGAAAAACCCTTGTCTCCATTCAAAAACCAAACACAATGATGTGCGCTTTCACTTTCTGAGGGATCAATATGAGAAAGGTGTCATTGACCTTGTTCATGTTGATACCCATCATCAGTTGGCTGACATTTTCACCAAACCCCTAGATCAGTCTACCTTTGAGCGTTTACGAGGGGACTGATTGCTGGATATTTTGCGTCAGATTTCTTTCTTCTTTACTCTTTTCTTGAGTCTTTTTGTGTGTGTTCATATCTTGCATATTCACATATCACACTTTGAGCCTGCTTTTGTTATATGATTGAACTGCTTTAGTTATTCTAGCTGGTACACGCTTTTGATTACTTGTCAATGATCATGCTTTGCTTCAGTTCACTTGATATGTCTGATATCTGTCATATGCATGGCTTTTATGCTTTAAACTTGAAAAATGATCACCATTGCTTCTGGTAACTAGCATGCGTAGGCTGAATATTCTTGCTATCTGTTACATGCCTCGTAGCTAGTTCCCGACTTAGATGCAAACAAGCAACTTGGACATCTTTCTTCTTTAAAACATGGAAATGTGCTGTAAAAATGATGAAAAAAAATCAAGAAAAATATGAAAATTCCATGTCTTTTATGCATAACTTGAAAAGATCCAAGTGGGTTTGCTTTGTCGCATTGCATTGTTCTAGACTGCGTACCATAGCACTTTGGTATGAACTAGGACAGTATAATGTATGCCAAGACCAATGTCTTAAGCTTCTGATGGTCCAGTTCTGGCCTAGGCTTGACTTGGTCGGTTAGCATAAGGTTTGACATGCAAATAACCCCTGGCATAAATGAAAAAGAGAAAAGAAAAAGCTTGAAAATTGAAATGATAACAAGTTTGCTGAAGCACTTTGATTTGGACAATGCTTATCTTGGTATATATCAGTTAGCTTTTGCATCTCATGCTTTACCTTGCTTGTTTACTGGAAAATGTGGTGATGCTTTTGTTTTGCAAAAACTGAAAAATGCATGCTAATGACTTTCTTTAGATATCATCTATTGCACTGATCATGCCATGTGTCTCCGACAGTATGTCTTTTGCTATACTTGTTAGATGTTGTAATTGCAGTCAATCATATCTGAGAAGCATGCTTTCTACACTCCACATGCACTCCAGTTGAATTCATTGCATATTTTGAGGGGGAGTTGCATTTCAGGGGGGAGTCTGTGTCTCTTTTGAGTGCTTGATGAGTTCACTTGTCAACAAGGGGGAGAAATTTGGGATAAGAGTTCGAGAGGGAGTTAGTTCGAGAGGGAGTTTTTGTCTCACTTACTCTTTTGATATCCTTGTTGATGTTTCTGAGATCGCACTCATTCTGAGCTTTTACCTTTGGTTAACCATAATGACCGCTTCTTGCTTTTGTTTGGCTTTTGGTCATTAGGGTTAAACTTTTACCTTATTTTCTTCTTCTTTGTTTTCTTCTGCTTTGTTTTTCGTGTTTCCACAGTTGTTTGCAGGTACTGAAGAGCTGAAGAAGTGAAGTGTTGACAATGCACTCATCAAGGGGGAGATTGAGGAGCCATGCTGAATAGCGTGGGCCTCATGGCTCCAGATGTGATGAGTCATTGTCAACGATAGTCAAAGAGGACTGAGAAGAGTGAAGATCTTCTGCGTCATGGGCCGTGTGTGACTCAGGTACACAGGCAGCAAGAGACTGTCGGGTAGAGGAGGCTGCGAAGTCGGGCTGGCCCAATCCGGGTACATGGGCCAGGAGCAGCAGAAGACCCACTGGGCTGTTGACAAGGGTTGACTCAGGTACACGGGCGGTGAGTGATTGCCGGGCTGAGAGAGCTGCGGGGTTGGGCCGGCCCAATCCGGGTACCTGGTGCAAAGTCGGTGGAGGCTTTGTCAGTTTCGGCGCAAAACTGACAACCGTCGATCTTGTATCAGACTGTCCAGAAGAGAAGCCGTAGTCGCTACGAAAGCTTAGCTTCCGGATAAGTCATCTGTATCTCTAGGCCCACAATCAGTCAGTTGTGTCTGTAAAAATTCCTAACGGCAGTTGAGTCTTTTCCTTTATTTTTAGCGTCTGTAAAAACCCTAAGGGGCTGGTGGAATATTCCTAAGTGTTGGGCAGCCTATAGATAGGGCCCCAATCCCTAGGGTTTTGCTACCCCTTCTAGAATTCACTTTTCAATCTATTGGGTCATTTTGTTCCCTGTTTTCTCTCTCCTGCTCCTATGTGCGCCGCTAGACAGCATTTAGTTCCTTCTGTGATTCAAGTGTTGCTTCTGTGTTTTGGAAGATTTTATTCCTGTTTGGTGTGTGCGCAACATTTCATTTAAGCCTCTGTTATTTCGGTTTACACGAAGCTATTTTTTACATGAGCAGAAGCTTCTCTGCTATTCGGCTTGTTCTTCACGAGGAGTACTAGTTCTTGCTGTTTGCAAGTAGTACCACTTCACTGTAGCAATAGTACACTAGTACTCTAGCTTGCTTTTCTGCTCAGCTTTTTGATCGAATTGACAGGGCTAAAATCCCTTTTCTGACTGTTTCTGGCGAAGCCCCTTCTCTCTGTTCGAAGTCCCTCAGCTCCGTGAGGTAGGTTTCGTTCTGACATCCTAGTAGGCTTCGCTTGAACTTCGACTTCACTTTTGTGTACGGTGTTTCCTGCTTCGAAGTACGTTTTTTGTGCGGTCAGCGTGACATACTTCGAACGACTGTGCGAAGGTACTCCGACTTGAGCTCTTCGAAGTCCATACCTCGACAGGTTTTGAAGTTGGCTTCGAAGCTTGTTTTTCTGGTAGACTTCGCTCGACGAGAGTTCTTTCTTGCTGTCATTTTCGAGGGTCAAAATGTGTATGTTCGAAGCTTGTCTTTCGAAGTTAATTATCTGAACGGAGGTCTCAACTTCGGTTGTCATACCTCGACCAAGCTAGCTTCGAAGGTTGAGTATAGGCTTCGATTTGATCTTTCTGCCGTGTGTTGGGCTTCGCTACTCTTTCAAAGGTTAAGCTTCGAAGTACGTTGTCGGAAGTAAGCTTCGAAGTATACTTCGCTCTGTGCCACACTCGAACTAGGATAGACAACCAACCTTCGGCACTTTCACAACAGCCTTCGGCAGGCTTCGCAACTGACCTCCAAAACAGGCTTCGACACAGTGGAGCAGGCTTCAACAAGTACCGAACAGGAGACAAATCTGAACAGTAATTTCTCATCTCACTTCATATATACTTAGATCATCTATTGAGAAGTTTGACCTGCCTTGTCTAAGTTTATCCTGTTTTTCTACCTAGTAGCACTGCTTTGGTGGTTCTCTGTTTTAACATTAGTTGCTTCTAGGCTAGATACCTTTAGACTTAGGAAATCTATTCATTCTCTGCTGTTTAGTCTTTTGAGGAGCGTTGGGTGTTGGGAACAGGCCATATATTCGAAAGAATTTTTAAGGCACCCATTCACCCCCCTCTGGTCGCTACTTTCGGTCCTACACCACTGCTCAGCCGATACAAGGTACTCGACTTCACCAAGTTCTCGGGACAAGACTTGGTCTCCACAATCAAGCACATTAGCTTTTTACTCACCCAGTGTGGATAGGCATCGACCGAAAAAGCACAGAGGGTCCAATTTTTTCCGCTCTCCTTACCAGGATCGGCCTTCGCGTGGTTTGTCTCATTACCGATAGATTCCATCATAGGATGGGTGGATTTGGATAAGAAGTTTCACCAATATTTCTTCACCGGCTTTCAAGAGATGAAGCTCACTGACTTGACAGCCGTAAGGCAGAGGATGGATGAGTTGATATAAAATTATGTCTAGAGGTTCTGAGATATACAGAGCAGATGCTACAGTTTGAGCCTCAGTACACCCGGTTGGTGGAGTTGGCGTTTCAGGGACTCCTGAACCCAATTAAGGAGATATTTTCATCGTATGAGTTCGAGAGCCTCTCCCAACTAGTGCAAAGGGTATCAACACATGAGAACCGATTCCAAGAAGCAAAAAGAGACAGGTACTAGAAGAAGGTGGCATACGCTCAGGTATACCATTCGGACTCTGACGATAGCAGTGATTCAGATGTAGAAGTCGGTATGGCCGAATGGTCCAGAAACAAGAAACAAGTCACATGTCTAAGAAACCAAGTTGAGATGTGCCTTGGTTTCAGTCTGTGATGAGTAATTGATAGATTTCCTTCTGAGTGAAGTGGTCCCTCCGATTGGGTTCGAAAGTGTGTTTACTGAAGGGTTCGGTGTTTGCTGGCTGCACAAGCTCGCAGCGAGGTATATCTGTCAGAGGGGTCTAGCAGTATAAAGTTCAGAAGTTGTATCGAAGGGGTCAGTACTTTGGGCAGTACACCGGTGTGTGTACCAGAGTGTGTTATACCCGGAGATGTCTCCGGCGTATCAAATACACTTGTCTGTTTGTCGTTGATGTGTAGGTGACTTCTAAGGTGATGGACGGTCAGCACAGTAGGTGAACTAGGTCAAGGAGGGAGCTTGGCTCCAACACAACTTCCGTTGAGTTCAGTGTGTTTTTGGGTTTCTCAGTGTGAGAGAAGTCTTCTGAACTTTGAATTTTTACCTTGTGCGAAGCCCGTGTTCGATACCTCCAAACTAGACACTCTAAAGGGTGTGTTCGAAACCTGTTCAACAGAAGAGAAATTTTAAAAGCTCCCATTCACCCCCCTCTGGTCACCTGTTTTGGTCCAACAATTGGTATCAGAGCAGGTTAAGATCACTAGTTGACCTTAACTGGATTTGTGATCCTTTGGCGACATGGACAGAATCAGTAAAATTCCCCTGTTCAATGGAACAGACCTTGCTTACTAGAAGGTTCGCATGGAGGCTTATCTTCTAAGCTAAGGAAGTGCGGTCTGGGAGATTGTGGAATCGGAATATGATATTCCTGAGACCCGCACTACTCAGGCTAAGAAACAACAGTATGAGTAGGAGCAAATTTGATCGAGTCTAGCATCTCAAAACTGCTAGGGAAATTTGGGCCACACTCACTATTTTTCATGAGGGCTCTACACAAATCATGGCTAGGCACCAGAGCACATACAATCAAAAGTATTAGCTATTTGTGAAAGGCCCTCGTGAATCTATAGATTCCTTGTTTTCTCACTTTGATGCGATAGCGAGTAATTTGCGCTCCACAGGCACGCTTGCTTATTCTGACCACGATAGGGCTATCAAACTTCTGTATGCTCTTGATCGTAGCATATGGGAGTTAAAGATATCTAGTATTGAGGAGTCAGCAAGTTATGACACATTAACCTATGATGAGATCTTCAGCAAGCTCAAGTCCACAGAGATTGTCAAGGCATCTCTTGCAGGGCATAGAAACTCTTTGCCTCCTCCAATGGCACTAGTTTCTAGCTCCAGCCGTGGCACCTCAGTAGAACAAAGCACATCTGGTACTTGTTGAGAAACCAAGGGTTGGTTTCGGAGTATGTGATGAGTGATTGACAGAGTTTACCCTCTGATTTGAAGGGGTCCCTCCGAAGGGGTTCGGAGGTTGTTTCACCAAAGGGTTCAGGGCTCTGGTTGCTGCAACTATTGCAATAGAGTGTGCCTGTCGGAGGGGTCCAACAGTACACGATGACTGAGTTGTACCGAAGGGCTCGGTACTTTGGGCGGTACACCGGAGTGTGTATTGAAGGTTGTTTACCCGGAGAGGTATCCGGGGTACTAGATACACTTGTTTGTTTGTCTGTGGTGCGCAGGTGACTTCGGAGGCGACAGATGGTTCACAGCAAGTGAACCTGGGTCAAGCAGGAGGCTTGATGGCAGGCAAGCGGGGAGCTCGGTCGCGAAGGCTACGGAGGGGTCAAGGTCGGACCTCGGGTCGAGGTGCGCCAGGAGAAGGCAGTAAGTGCGGAGCCTGGCTCTTGGAGAAGGTACTCCGAGACGAAGTCCTCGGAGGTGAGGCACTTCGAAGGGTACTCCGAATGGAGTGACTTCAGAGTATGGTGGACCAAGTCCTCAGCAATGAGGCAAGGCGTTCGAAGTGCGCTCCGGAGGGAGACACTCGAAGGTATACCCAATGAAGGTCTCAGAAGTCGAGGTGCATCGAAGGCATGGTCCAGGTGAGGATCGTCGAGGAGTGTGCTTGGGGAGAGACACTGCGACGAAGTGCCCATGGAATGCTTCATGCGGAGGCCTTGGACGAAGGAGGGACTTCGAAGGGTGGTACTCCGAAGGTGGGGCTTTAGAGTGAGGCTGGCTCCGGAGTGAAGCTGACTTTGGAGTGAAGCTCGCTCCGGAGTGAGGCTGACTTGAGGTACTTCGGCCATGCATGGCTTCGATACACGGATTGACGGAGTTCGAGCTGGGAGAAGCTGCGAAGCCATGGTGGTCCACTTCGAAGGTGTTGGTGCGAGGGCCCAAGGGCTTTGACGGCTTCGGCTCAAAACCGTCACTGTATCGAAGGCTGACTTCGGTGAAGCGAAGGCCATCAGGCTCAAGGCTTCTCACCGAAGCTACCGCACCCCTCGCGTGCGAAGGGGGGCTTCAGAAGGGTCCAAAACTGCAAAGGCTGACAGCGTCTGCTCTGCAAAAGCAGGTGCTGTCCCCCCTGCGAAGCTGACAAAAGAAGCCTCTAAATAAAGTAGACTACCAGTTGTACCCCCCTGTTCTGATGAGACAAAAACAGTGTAAACCCTAGGGGTAAAGTAGTCTATTCACAGGGCTGAATAGTGCCTATAAATAGTGGAGACTGACTAGGTCACATCAACACTTTGAGCAGCCATTGTAGAACTCCTGTGCTAGCCGCCACACTCTCTGTATTCATCGTGTGAGTTCATTTTGTGTTCCCTGTTCATGCAATGAAGTTTTGATTCTGTTCTTTTTTCACTGCTTGAACTTGTACTGTGTGTTGCACTGCATGCTTTGATTTCTCTGTGCACCATCTTCTTGTGAGTTTTCTGGAGAGGTGTGTGAGAAGCCTGAATGAGTGAAGTGTGTGTTTTTCAGTGTCTGTTCGCTCTGTGTAAACTGGAGGCTAGACCTCTCTGATTACTAGCGAAGCACTGTTCTTGGCTTAGATCGAAGCCCATTTTTCTTCCCTTGTCGAAGTCCTCGGCGAAGTCTGTTCGGTGTGCGTTTAGACCTTCGAAGTACGAAGCCCAGCACCAGTTGCTGTCGCTGAGTATTTGGTCGAAGTCCGTAGAGGGAAGTCTGCTTTTGTGAAGGGTGAAGTGCAAAGCCTGCTCGAAGGCACCCTGTGTGCGAGCCTGCACTGACTTAGCAGAGCTAAATTCTTGGGGTTGTGGGTGGAGCGAAGTCTTCTTGGCTTCGAACTTTTGCTCCTTGCGAAGCCTAATTTCGGAGCTGTGAAATACCTCCGAACCAGAACTTCGAAGGGTGTGTTCGAAGCCTGTTCCGCAGTAGACAGAAGTAAAACAGAAGGCTATTTTTTAGTCTAAAGTCTTAAAAGATCCCATTCACCCCCTCTGGTAGCCGTTTTCGGTCCAACAATTGGTATCAGAGCGAGTTAAGATCACTAGTTGACCTTAACCGGTTTTGTGATCTATTGGTGACATGGATAGAGTTAGTAAAATACCTCTGTTCGATGGGACAGATTTTGCATACTGGAAGGTGCGCATGGAGGCTTACTTGCTAAGCCAAGGAAATGCAATTTGGGAGATTGTGGACTCATAATACTCCATCCCTGAAACTCGCACCTCTCAAACAGAGAAGGATCAGTATAATGCCAACTCCAAGGCAAGAAATATATTGTTCATTGGTTTGAGTAGAAGTGAGTTTGATAGGGTGCAGCACCTTAGGACAGCTAGGGAGATTTGGACTACACTCACTATTTTTCATGAGGGCTCTACACAGATTAAGGCCAGGCGCCAAAGCACTTACAACCAATAGTATCAGCTGTTTGTGTAGGCACCTGGTGAATCTATAGATGCCATGTTTTCTCGCTTTGATGCAATAGTGAGTAACTTGCGGTCCAACGGGACGCTTGCTTACAATGATCATGATAAGACTATCAAGCTTCTCTATGCTCTTGATCGTAGCATATGGGAAGTGAAGATATCCAGCTTTGAGGAGTCCACAGGTTATGATACATTGACCTGTGATGAGCTCTTCAGCAAGCTGAAGTCCACAGAGATTGCCAAGGCATCTCTTGCAGTGCATAGGAACTCTTTGCCATAGCCATTGGCACTAGTTTCTAGCACTAGCCGTGGCACCACTGCAGAACCAAGCACATCTGGCACTTGTGTTTTTGCAGATGGTTTTGCTTTGTCCTCCCTGGTCGCCGTCACTAAGGAGCAGGTGGATACTCTGGATGATGATGAGCTTGCTCTCATTGCTAGAAGGTTCACCCGTTTTCACCATGAGAGACGGGATCAGAGGAGAAGTGGTTTTAGTAGTTGTTTTGAGTGTGGCGACACTTCTCACATCAAGGCCAATTGTCCGAAACTCAAGAAGAGAGATGAGAGTGAGCGCCCCAAATACCACAAGAAGGAGAGGAAACCCTTTGTGAAGGGCAAGCGCGGCAAGGTGGCTAAGACGGTAGCCAAATCCGCTTCCAGAGCATTTGTTGCTGCTCTTAGTGACATCGACACTTCCTCAACTAAGGAGTCGAGCTCTGAGGAGGAGGAGTCTCCAAGCAAGGAGGAGAAGAAGGACAAGAAGGGACGAGATTTCACCGGCCTTTGCTTCATGGCCGACAGCGATCACAGCGGTGGTGAGCTTGACTCATCTGAGGTACCACTATCCTATGACCAGCTTTCAATTAAACTAGATGAACCAAATGAAGTAGTTCTTGGTCAGGATGGGTTACTTGTGCAAGCCGCTAGAGATAGAAAAGACCTTAGACTTAGGCTAGAATATGTTTCTACTGATTATGCCATGCTTAAGTCTAGGGTTAATGATGCTGAATGTGAATCTTATACTATTGTCATGGGTGAGCTTGCTCAGTTGCGTTCTGTACATGCTCAAACTCTATCTGAGCTTGAGACTACACAGAAGCAGCTTTTGATGGTGGATTCTAGTCCTCATGATATAATTGAATGCATGAACTGCCCCTTATTACGTGAGAGCATTGATTTACGTGATAAGCATGTTCAGGATTTAGAGGCTAGATTGGATAGGGCCGATAGTTCTAAGGATGTGCAACCTGTGTGTGACACTTGCATAACCCTGAAGGACCAGCTAGGCACTGTTAGAGAGCGAGCTTAAAACCTTATGACTAAGAATGAGTACCTTCTTTCTGTGGTTAACAAATGCACTGAGGACAAGGGTAGGATGGACTTGCTCTTGGCCAAAACCAAGATGTGTGCTGACAGGGCAGGGTTAGCTCTAGGATTGGGTTTTGAGAGGATTCCCTCAGATAGTGAGAACAAAACTGTTTTTACCTCACCCACTACCTTAGAGAAAGAGAGAGCCCTGTTAGACCCTCCATCAACTAAGAAGCCTACCCGAACTCTAAAGAAAACCACTCCTCCTGCTAAGAAAATCCCTCCCAAGAAAACCACTCATCAGAAGCCCAAGGAGTCTGTGAGGATTGCTCCTATGACCCATGAGAGTGCCCCTAGGAGAGTTTTTCATTGTTCCAACAGTCAGAGGGTGGGTCATTTGGTTGGGTTCTATTTTCATCGCATCAAGGATGAGCGACGCTCTCAGGCGATGAGGTTCCAGAACATGCACTACCCATCTTTAGGTATGCATGAGTCTGAGTTTTACTCTCGTCCTGTTTTCGAGGCTCCTCGCACTTCTCAGAGAGGTTTTGCTCCTCAAGGTGTTCACCATGTTCCATATGGTGGTAGACCCCGCGCGAGTAGCTTTGTACCTCGTCAGAGTAGGAGACCTCGTCATGCATTTGGGTCACAGCATGTAGGTAGACCTCGCACTTTGCATCATTCTGATTATCCTGTGCGTAGACAGTCTACTTTTACTGTGCCTACTACTCGTATCACTCAGTGCTGGATGCCTCATCATATCTTCACTCACCCCAGCACTGAGCGATCGAGATTTTCTTATCATGTGTAGGCGCCGGACCGAGGCTTGGAGGGCACGTGGATCATGGACTCTGGTTGTTCGCGCCATATGACCGGAGATGCAACATGGTTCTCTAGCCTCACAACAACCAAGCAAAGGGAACATATCACCTTCGGCAACAATCGAAGGAGTAGAGTGAAAGGTAAAGGTGTGGAAAGAATCAACTCGAATTTCACTCTCAAAGATGTTGCTTTGGTTGAAAACTTGGGATATAATTTGCTTTCTGTATCTCAATTGCTTGATGAGGGCTTCGAAGTGCGATTCCATCACGATACTTCGCAAGTACTCAATTCTGATGGCGTTGTGGTCTGTAAGATCTTTAGAGTTGGGAGAGTTTTTGGAGCTAATTTTTCTGAGTCATCTGGTTCTTCTCATTGTCTTGTTGCAAATTCTACTTCTGAGCTTTGGAAGTGGCATAGGAGACTAGGGCATATGAGCTTTGAGTTGCTTACTCGTCTGAGTGCCCTTGGTCTGATCCGAGGATTTCCCAAGCTCAAGTTTGAGAAGAATTTAGTTTGCGCTCCTTGTCGACATGGAAAAATGATTGCCGCTTCACAATCGCCAGTCACCACGGTGATGACTGAGCAACCCGGAGAACTTCTCCACATGGACACTGTAGGTCCTTCTCGGGTTAGCTCTTTAGGCGGCAAGTGGTATGTGCTAGTCATTTTCTACGATTTCTCTCGCTACTCTTGGGTCTTCTTTCTCGCCAGCAAGGATGAAGTGTTTTCACACTTTCGGAGCTTGGCTTTGAGACTTTTCACTAAACTCCCTAGTGCATTGAAATTCATTCGAAGTGATAATGGCACTGAGTTCAAGAACAGTCTCTTTGTTGACTTTTGCATGGAGCATGGCATATAACATCAATTCTCTGCTCCGTGGGTTCCTCAACAGAACGGTGTTGTTGAGATAAAGAACCACACTTTGGTTGAGATGACTAGGACAATGCTCTATGAGCACAGGACTCCTAGGAAATTCTGGGCTGAGGCCATGAACACTGCATGTTACATCTCAAACCGAATCTTCTTGCGCTCAATTTTGAACTTGACATCTTATGAGCTACATTTTGCGAGACAGCCCAAGGTTACTCATCTTCGAGTTTTTGGCTGTCGTTGCTTTATCCTAAAACATGGTAATTTGGACAAATTTGAGTCGTGTTCTTCTGACGAGATCTTTTTGGGTTACACCACACATGGTCATTCTTATCGTGTTTATAATTTGGAGACTAACACTGTCATCGAGTCATGTGATGTGACTTTTGATGAATCAACCCCCTCTGTTAGTTCTACTCTTGAACAAGCAAATGAACACGACATGGAAAGGACCATCTTCGAAGAAGAAGATCCCGGAGAGTTTGAGGATGAACCCCTACTACCCTCGACATCAACCCTCGAAGCCGACCCCACTTCAACCACTTTGGCACAAGGTCCCGAAGCAACTACCTCGACATCGGTCATCTTGGACCACTCCAACGCACAAGTTGAGGGGGAGACTGCATCCCGCCGCGAGGCTCCACATCATGTTTAAAGGATGCATCCTCCAAAGCAGATCATTGGTGAGCTTGATCAAAGGGTAACACGTTCTCATGCTCATTTCATTGATTCCGCTTTTGTTGCTTCTTTTGAGCCCTTAGATGTTAGTCATGCACTTTCTGATTCTAGTTGGATCAATGCCATGCATGAAGAACTTGAAAATTTTGAGAGAAACCAAGTCTGGAGTTTAGTTGATCCTCCACCAAATGTTCATTTCATTGGAACAAAATGGATTTTCAAAAACAAACAAGGGGAGGATGGGACTGTAGTTAGAAACAAGGCTAGACTGGTAGCTCAGGGTTATTCTCAATTAGAAGGGATTGATTTTACTGAAACTTTTGCACCTGTTGCTCGTCTTTAGGCCATTAGGATTTTACTTGCATTTGCGGCATCCCATGGTTTCAAACTCTATCAAATGGATGTCAAAAGTGCTTTTCTTAATGGCTTCATAGGCGAAGATGTTTATGTAAAACAACCCCCTGGCTTTGAAAACCCCAAATACCCACATAAAGTCCTTAAATTTCATAAGGCTCTTTATGGACTCAAGCAGGCCCCTCGGGCATGGTATGACAGACTTAAGTCTTTTCTGCTTGAGCGGGGGTATTTGATGGGATCTGTTGATAAAACCCTGTTCACTCTCAAGCATGGCAAAGATTTCCTTCTAGTCCAGATTTATGTGGATGATATCATCTTTGGTGGCTCTTCTCATGCTTTGGTTGCCGAGTTTGCAGATGCCATGAGTAGGGAGTTTGAGATGTCCATGATGGGCAAACTCACTTTTTTCCTTGGTTTGCAAATCAAGCAAAGCAAACAAGGTACTTTCATCCACCAGACAAAGTACACCAAGGACCTGCTCAAGAAGTTCGACATGGCTGATGCGAAGCCCCTTGCCACTCCAATGGCTACATCTATAGCATTGGATCCTGACGAGGATGGAGAAGTCGTAGATCAAAAGGAGTTCCAAAGCATGATCAGCTCCCTCCTCTACTTGACTGCTACGAGGCCAGACATACACTTTGCAGTGTGTCTGTGTGCTCGTTTTCAGGCTTCACCACGAGCTTCGCACCACCAAGCGGTAAAGCGCATTCTTAGGTATCTCAAACATACCCTTGAATTTGGCATTTGGTATTCTGCGTCTTCCTTTTGTGTCTTCGAGGTTATTCCGATGCGGACTTTGCTGGGTGTAGAATTGATAGGAAAAGTACCTCTAGTACTTCACTAGTTTGCTGGTCTTCCCGCAAACAGTCTAGTGTTGCACAATCGACGGCTGAGGCCGAATATGTTGTTGCAGCTAGCTATTGCTCTCAGATTTTGTGGATGGTTTCCACTTTGTGGGATTTTGGGTTAGATTATAAGAGTGTTCCACTTTTCTGTGATAACACTAGTGCTATTTGTATTGCAAACAACCCGGTTCAACATTCCAGAACCAAACACATTGATGTGCGATATCATTTTCTCAGAGATCATAATGAGAAGGGTGATATTGAACTTCAATATGTTGATACCCAACACCAGCTAGCCGATATTTTCACAAAACCCCTCTATGCTTCTCGTTTTGCCTACTTGCATGGGGAACTTGGTGTTTGTCACCCTTATGGCATTTTGTGAGGGGGAGCAGATTTTGCTTGTTGTGCATATGCTCATTGTGTGTGAAATTGCATTTACATCTTTTGCACTTATATGCCTGATTTTAATTCATGTAATCATGTCGGCTCAGCTCCATTTAATATATCTGAAACATTATGTGCATGATTTTTCTTTCCAAAATCAAATCATGCTCACTGCTTAGTCTTGAATCTAGCATGTTTAGGCAGGACTACTTTAGCTATCTTTTCTCTACTTGATAGCAAGACATCTTTTCTCTGGATGCTAAACATTGCAACTTGAAAAATTGTTCTACTTACTCATGGATATTCATCAAATTCTAAACAAATTGTTCACTTAATTAAAATCCAAAACTCCATGATTTGCATGCTACAAGTGAAAAGATCCAGGTGGGTTTGTTTGTCGCACTACTCTATTCTAGACTTCTTACCATTGCACATTGGTCTGAACTGGGATAGTGTAGTCTATGCCAAAATCACCGCCTTAAGCTTCTGATGGCTTTCGTGCCTAGGCTTGGCCTGATTGGACAGTATAAGGTAGACAAACGAATAACCCCTGGCATTGTGAAAAGAACAACAAAAAATTCATTGTTTATCAAGTTTGCTTTCAATGATCCACTTGAACTAGACTTGTCTGTCTAGAGTAGAAATTGACTAGCTTTGCGCAGTCCTTGTTTTTACTTGTCTAGTTACCCCGATTGAGTGGTGATGTTTTTATT
The DNA here is from genome assembly GCA_019279435.1 of Zizania palustris. Taxonomy (NCBI): domain Eukaryota; kingdom Viridiplantae; phylum Streptophyta; class Magnoliopsida; order Poales; family Poaceae; genus Zizania; species Zizania palustris. Next base: position 75,553,886 of record JAAALK010000289.1, on the reverse strand, counting down.
TCAAATGATAAAATCACATGCTGTCATCATGTTTTTAGAGAATGTTAAATTGAGCTGAACACATGAAAATTGGTATTAAAGTTGGCATATTTTTTCTTTATATGTCTTTGCAATTCTGTCCATTTCGAAGCTATGCATCTTTTACATGCTCCTTGATGCTTGCATTGCCAAAGGGGGGAGAAATTTTTGAGTTCTCTGCAGCAAAGGGGTAAAATAACTCAGGGGGAGTTTGTATCTTGCAAAGGGAAGATTTGCCGAAGGGGCTTTTACTCTGTTGAAAAAAGGGGGAGGAAAATTCTTTTGTCAAGTGACATGATTTCGCTCGTTTCTGAGTTTTTATGGTCACTTGTGTGCTGAATTTTTTTAAATTTTCTTGAACTTGAATTTGGTTGTCAATGCACTAATTATCACGCCCCGATTTAATAAAACCGGGAATTTATTGAAATTCCATAGAAAATCAATAAATACAAGACGTTCATCACACGACCGCGTACAATACGCCAATCATTCATGGTTCGTAGACCATATTAATACAAAAGAGTTAAATAAAGAGAAACTAATAAAATAAATCCTCTAGATGAACGCCTTCTTCCAGTCTCGTGCCTTGACTGGGTCGCTACTCCAGACCTTCGCCCTCCTCGTAGTAGACTGCCTCTGGTGGTGTAAGTCAACGGGGGTGAGTACACTCGTACTCAGCAAGCCACCGAATGCAATTATAATGCAAGGTAATAACAAGGAAGGTAGTGACTTACTTTTGCGAAAAAGCATAGTTTGTAAAGCAATTAATGTAATCAAGTTATTATTACAGAAAAGTAAACATGAGTCATGCATCATCTTTCATCATCTTCTACCTCGAGGGGTACAGTCAGCCCACCCTCGCTCATCAGTCCTTACATGCCATGAATAACACATTCATTCACATAATAGTAAACTAACTGCGAGAGGTCACACAACCCGCCCTTGACCGTGGGCTCGGCTTTTCGAAAAGATTTATAACTCTGATCAGAGGTGTACTACTGTACCCACAAGGCACTCATTTCCCGCACACCGCAGTGTGTTAAATGACTCCTGTCACGAGAAGCTCGTGCCAAAACCTTCAGCATGGAACGCACTAATTCGATAACAACCTCTTATAGGTTTCGTAAGGTTTCCCAGTCACTTCGGGCCACGCCTTATCCCCCCTTGAGCCACGTCGGTACAAGTCGCCCGCAGGCTTGCCCCTTGTACCCCTCCACTATGGTGTTCCGAGTTGGTACTATCCATACCTCTAGTTAGGACTTACCCACTAGACTTGTGGTTAGTACGAAAATGCTTTGCAACAGATCCCGCAGACCGGTCCTTATAGTGCCCCGGGTGCGACCAACCAATGCTCGAGCTTGCACCCGGAACCCACCATACTTATAACATAGCCAACTCCAACAGAGTCCAGAGACGAGAATAACGGGGAGGTCATATAGTAGAATTCCAGCTATCTACGACTCATTCTTTTATCCTATAGCAGTTGTGTCGGTACATTGGACACTAACTAATATATTATTGTAGAGTGAAAAGGAGTTTAGGCTCAATAAGCATGACTTGGGTTTGCACACAAGGTCGGGGATCTAATAAATATAATGTAGGGCTTGATATCAGACTATTGTAATATTTAATTCCTATGAGTTATAGCGGATATTTACGAAAAACTGGGCTCAAAGATGATCAACTATTTCCACATGAGGGTTCTGTGACTTGCCTTGATCCGCGAATGGTGAAGGTGGAACCTTGGGGTAAGACTCCGGATCGTCGACGGCGTAGTAGTCTTCTCGATACGGAAAAGTAGACACCACATTCAACAAACATTCCAAAAACCAAACATACAAGCATACATGTTTTTGTTTGGGTTAAGTAAAAGGGGATATGTTTTTAAGTTCTATGAGTTTATTACTTAAATATTAAGATTAAGTTTTAGAGGGGTTCCTGAATTTTATAACTTAATATCAGTATTTTTCCGAAGGGGGCTTTTTATTTTCCCTTTTTAGAGTTGAAGTAAAAAGGTACAAAATAGCCTTATTGTTTTTATGGTATTAAAAATATTGAAATTAAGTTATTATGTCTTCTGAAGTTGTCATATAAGTTTTTAGGATATTTTCATAAAGTGTTGACTTTTCATTAATTAATTAAATATCCTAAAAGGGCTTTTGCCATATTATTTAATAAAATAAAGTGGGCAAAGTGAACATGCTATTTTTATTGCATTAAAACAGTGGAATAAAGTCATTAAGTCTTCTGAATTTAATATATAAATTATTAAAGGTTTTTCTGAATTATTTAAATGAAATATTAATTAAATCCTAAAGGGGACTTTTCTTTATTATTTAATAAGAATAGTTTGTGCCAAATAAACATATTGTTTTTATTGTATAAAAGTGTAGAGAATAAAAATACAAATTTTCCAGAATTGAAATGGTCAAATTTGGAGTTAATTTGAGCAAGATATGAATTTTGGAAGTTTAAAACCATTTTCTGAATTTTATTTTAAACAGAAAACATGCCTGGGTCCACGGTGAGCCAGGTGCACCATGGACCCGCGCACTGTGCGCGTGGGCCGATTGGGTCTGGACCGTTGGATCCAGATCCAAAGATTGCCAGCGGAGCGGGGCACTTAAGTGAGATCCGATGGCCAGGATTGCGCGATACCGGTCAACAGTGGTCAATGCAATCGGGGCCCTTGATCTGGTGTTCTAATTGTGTTCGTGCGCTGCTGATCGTGTGGCCGAGACCTCGTCCGGCATGGCACGTGGCGAAGGGGTAAGTACCCCCCTTCGTCCTTGGCTCCGGCGAGGTAACGGCGGCGGATCCATGGCGAGGGCGTGGTCCCATGGTGCGGCCAAGACCAAAAATGGAAAGAGGGGCACCAGGGGGTTCTCGGCATACCGGCGGCGATGACGATGGAGCAGTGGCAGTGGCCGGCGTCGAGAAGAGGACGGTGGTTCTCTTCGAGATCAACGACGGCGCGATGTTCTGGCGGTCTTCACGGCCAACCGATGCGAGGCCGGGGTAGAGGGCGGGGAGGCGGTCTTATCGGTGGCGACGATGAGGGCAGCGGTGGCTCGGAGCTCTGGCGAGGGCTTGCCGGAGGGAAAACAGGGAACAAAACGCGAGGGAGGGTGACGGCACTCGGGATCGTGATGTTTAGGGCTCTGGAGGTGTAGGCGAAGAGCGGTGAGGCCGAGGGCTTTTATAGGGGTCACCAGCGGCGAGGAACGGCAGGCGATCGGAGGGGATCCGAGGAAATTCCAAGAATGCTCCGGTAAGCTTTCCAAGCACTCGGGTCCTTGCCATATATGGAGAAAACACGTCGATCCTAGGGGGAATGAGATCGCCGGAGGTCGAGAAAGGGGATCCTAGGCCCAATTTTGCGGATCCGGCCGGCCGGCGGCGGAATAGGAAGGGGGTGGCACCGACATGGAAGGGGATCCCCCTTTCCATCGAGGAAGACGGAGCTGACAGGTGGCCCCCACCTGTCAGCGGGCGGACGCGAGGAGAAGAGAGGATGACCTGCGGGCCCGGTATGGCAGCGAGAGGGAGGGGGCATCGGTGGCTGCCAGGTGGGGCTGGCCGAGTGCGCGGGAGAGGAGAGAGGGGGTCGGCACCGACAGGCTGGCCCCGCCTATCAGCGGCTGAGGCAGAAAAGTTGGGCCGACCCGAGGAGAAAGGAGGGAGGCGGCCCACTATCATTTAAAATTGTTTTTCCGATTAAAATAATTCCATAAATTCATATATTTATTTAGAGCTAGAAGCACTGTTGCTAAATTTTTTTAAAAATTCTCAAAAATATTTCTTGGCCTCTAGACCCCACCATAAATTTTTCAGCTTCAGATTTGAACTATTTCCCCCTGTGTTGCTTTTATAGGGTTCTTTTAACCTTTTCTTTAATTAAATAAATCCTTTTATTTCAGAAAATGTATTTTCCTCATTTTTATTTTATTTTTTATTCTAGGGCTGTTACAATCCTATCCCCCTTACAAAGAATCTCGTCCTCGAGATTCGAAGCGAACCTCGGGGAAACTAGGGGACGGGGTTCTACGGTTGCTCCGGATTGGTAGAACGGGTTACATCAGAAATAGGCAAAGTGACCTCCAGATCTGGGTTGGTTGAGACCAAAATGGGAGTGTCTTCGGTCGTACCTTGGTCTTCGTGGGCGGAGATGTGATGAACTTGGGCACGTCCCATCGGGTTTGAAACGGAGGAGGTCGTCTGCTTGGGGTAGGGGCACATATTGGAGAAGTGGCCTTCTTGGCGACAGTTGAAACATACTATTGGGTTGCCGTGCCTGTCCCTGTTGTATCCGGTAGCTTGCACGAGAGCTCTTCTGGCTGGTGGTGCTTGGGGCGGGATGCCTGAGGTTGGCCCTCCAAGGGTGGTTCGTGTCTCGACCGGGGTTGAGGCTTGAGGCAGATTCACCGTGCGTGGCTTTGACACCATCACTTGCTGCTGGCGGTAGGCGATCATCCTTCGCCTCTTCAGGTCCACCTTGTTTTGTTCGGTTTCTTGAATGATGGCTTTGTTCACCAATTTCTGAAAATTGGCGAAGTCGCCAGAGACCAACTGAAGGGAGAGCTTGTCCTTCAGTCCTCGAAGAAACTTATCTTGGCGGGTGGCGTCCGTGCGTACTTCTTCCGGTGCATAACGGGCCAACCGGTTGAATTCGTGCAGGTACTCCGTGACGGTCCTGCTTCCTTGCTGCAGGTCCTAGAATTCCTGCTGCTTTTGAGCTACCACGCCATCCGGAATGTGGGCGGCCTGGAAAGCAGTGGCGAACTCAGCCCATGAAATTTCATGGCCCTCAGGCTAAGTCTCACGGAGATTGTCCCACCACTCCGCGACGGGTCCTTGGAGCTGGTGAGCGGAGAATGCCACTCGCTCCTGCTCGGAACAAGGCAGAAGGTCAAGCTTCTTGCCGATGGTCCTCAGCCAGTCTCCTGCCTCCATTGGATTGGTGGTGCTAGAGAAAGTTGGGGGCCAGACACGCAGAAACTCTGAGAGTTGAGAGACTGGTGCCGGAGCATGGACGGCGGGGCGGAGAGGAGGCTCAGGCTGATGTTGATGGAGACGAAACAACTGTTCCTACTGCTCTTGCATCTGGTTTTGTTGTTGTTGCATCTGAGCAAGTAGAGAGGTAATCAGCTGGTTTTGGTTCGCCATCACCTTTACTAGTGTGGGGTGATTGGCAACGGGGGCCTGCCGTTGGCCAGTTGCTCCCCACTGAGGCAAGTTGCCCGAGGTGTTTCCATCGTGCGGGGCTTCAGATCCTTGGTCGTTGGCCATCCTGAAGTTGAAGGGTTCAGAAAGAAGGTGCCAAAATTTAAGGGGAACTGATATTGATTTTATTGCTCAAAATGAATATTAGGCCTAGATGCTTACATCTTTTATTTTAATCTCTTATTATTTAAAGTCTACACTCATGTCTTATATTCTGACATGAGCGGCACTACAAATAAAACAAACAAAAGAAACAAACAACCGTAATCTATGTCTAAGGAAGCTCAGGGGACGACTCGATCATGGGCTCGATGGAGGTGGTCGGTGCAGGGGTGGTGGAGCTGGAGGGTCCGGTGGGAGGTGCACTGTGGGAAATCCTCTTGGGCTTCACTGTGGGAAACCGAAGCGATTTCCTCTTGCGAGGTGGAAGAGGAGCGACCTCCTCGAGATCCTTCTTCAGTTCCTTGAGCTGATGGCGAAGTTGTGCGGCGACGATAGCGCCCTAGCGTAGAAGCTCATTCTGACGCCTCAACTCCTCCACCTCGGTGCTCAGGTGATGGTTCTGTTGAACCTGGCGACAAAGGTCGGCGTTCTCGCGGTTCAGGTTTTCCTATGAGTGGCGGTAGTAGTCGATGGTGTCGTGCTGGCTATCAGCGTCAAGGACGACCTCTGTGTGAAGATTGTCCATAGCCTCCAGGAGTCTCATGGTGCGGGTGATGATGGAGTTGTTCTGAGTGAGGGAGCTGACGTACATGCTGCGGTGACTCCCCGGTGTGCACATAGGCATGAAGCGGTAGACGGTGTTGCAGAGTTGGCGGTCGTACACCAATGTGAGCTCAGTGAGGGCCTGAAGAGCGGCGCGCTGGCTGGCCACCACGAAGGAGGGTCCCCCGACTCCATGGGTGTAGAAGGGAGGCTGCGTGGGGGAGGGGCAGATGACGACCGTGACCTGGCAGTAGCTCTCGTTCGCATCGGGAAAGATCCCGTGGAACGCGGGCTCATGGATGAACATGAGGAATTCGATGAGCCTGCGAAGCTCGCGGATGAATCCAGCCTCATCGCGGAGAGTTCCACTCATGGTATGGACCGGCATCTACAAAAGAGAGGAAATTTTTGTGAAAACTCTAGAAGATGAGAGGGTAAGTAGTGTTGTATCAAAATATGGTTAATATAAGTCCTAGGGTCAGGTCTGTTTGGCTTCCTACAGTCAAGTCGGCTCTGATACCATCTTGTCACGCCCCGATTTAATAAAACCGGGAATTTATTGAAATTCCATAGAAAATCAATAAATACAAGACGTTCATCACACGACTGTGTACAATACGACAATCATTCATGGTTCGTAGACCATATTAATACAAAAGAGTTAAATAAAGAGAAACTAATAAAATAAATCCTCTAGATGAACGCCTTCTTCCAGTCTCGTGCCTAGACTGGGTCGCTACTCCAGAACTTCGCCCTTCTTGTAGTAGACTGCCTCTGGTGGTGTAAGTCAACGGGGGTGAGTACAATCGTACTCAGCAAGCCACCGAATGCAATTATAATGCAAGGTAATAACAAGGAAGGTAGTGGCTTACTTTTGCGAAAAAGCACAGTTTGTAAAGCAATTAATGTAATCAAGTTATTATTACAGAAAAGTAAACATGAGTCATGCATCATCTTTCATCATCTTCTACCTCGAGGGGTACAGTCAGCCCACCCTCGCTCAACAGTCCTTACATGCCATGAATAACACATTCATTCACATAACAGTAAACTAACTGCGAGAGGTCACACAACCCGCCCTTGACCGTGGGCTCGGCTTTTCGAAAAGATTTATAACCCTGATCAGAGGTGTACTACTGTACCCACAAGGCACTCATTTCCCGCACACCGCAGTGTGTTAAATGACTCCTGTCACGAGAAGCTCGTGCCAAAACCTTCAGCATGGAACGCACCAATTCGATAACACCCTCTTATAGGTTTCGTAAGGTTTCCCAGTCACTTCGGGCCACGCCTTATCCCCCCTTGAGCCACGTCGGTACAAGTCGCCCACAGGCTTGCCCCTTGTACCCCTCCACTATGGTGTTCCGAGTTGGTACAATCCATACCTCTAGTTAGGACTTACCCACTAGACTTGTGGTTAGTACGAAAATGCTTTGCAACAGATCCCGCAGACCGGTCCTTATAGTGCCCCGGGTGCGACCAACCAATGCTCGAGCATGCACCCGGAACCCACCATACTTATAACATAGCCAACTCCAACAGAGTCCAGAGACGAGAATAACAGGGAGGTACATATAGTAGAATTCCAGCTATCTACGACTCATTCTTTTATCCTATAGCAGTTGTGTCGGTACATTGGACAGTAACTAATATATTATTGTAGAGTGACAAGGAGTTTAGGCTCAATAAGCATGGCTTGGGTTTGCACACAAGGTCGGGGATCTAATAAATATAATGTAGGGCTTGATATCATACTAATGCAATATTTAATTCCTATGAGTTATAGCGGATATTTATGAAAAACTGGGCTCAAAGATGATCAACTATTTCCACATGAGGGTTCTGTGACTTGCCTTGATCCGCGAATGGTGAAGGTGGAACCTTGGGGTAAGACTCCGGATCGTCGACGGCGTAGTAGTCTTCTCGATATGGAAAAGTAGACACCACATTCAATAAACATTCCAAAAACCAAACATACAAGCATACATGTTTTTGTTTGGGTTAAGTAAAAGGGGATATGTTTTTAAGTTCTATGAGTTTATTACTTAAATATTAAGATTAAGTTTTAGAGGGGTTCCTAAATTTTTTAACTTAATATCAATATTTTTCCTAAGGGGCCTTTTTATTTTCCCTTTTTAGAGTTGAAGTAAAAAGGTATAAAATAGCCTTATTGTTTTTTATGGTATTAAAAATAGTGAAATTAAGTTATTATGTCTTCTGAAGTTGTCATATAAGTTTTTAGGATATTTTCATAAAGTGTTGACTTTTCATGAATTAATTAAATATCCTAAAAGGGCTTTTGCCATATTATTTAATAAAATAAAGTGGGCAAAGTGAACATGCTATTTTTATTGCATTAAAACAGTGGAATAAAGTCATTTAGTCTTCTGAATTTAATATATAAATTATTAAAGGTTTTTCTGAATTATTTAAATGAAATATTAATTAAATCCTAAAGGGTACTTTTCTTTTTTATTTAATAAGAATAGTTTGTGCCAAATAAATATATTGTTTTATTGTATAAAAGTGTAGAGAATAAAAATACAAATTTTCCAGAATTGAAATGGTCAAATTTGGAGTTAATTTGAGCAAGATATGAATTTTGGAAGTTTAAAACCATTTTCTGAATTTTATTTTAAACAGAAAACATGCTTGGGTCCACGGTGAGCTAGGTGCACCATGGACCCGCGCACTGTGCGCGTGGGCCGATTGGGTCTAGACCGTTGGATCCAGATCCAACGATCGCCAGCGGAGCGGGGCACTTAAGTGAGATCCGATGGCCAGGATTGCGTGATACCGGTCAACAGTGGTCAATGCAATCTGGGCCCTCGATCTGGTGTTCTAATCGTGGCCGTGCGCTGCGGATCTTGTGGCCAAGACCTCGTCCGGCACGGCACGCGGCGAAGGGGTAAGAACCCCCCTTCGTCCCTGGCTCCGGCGAGGCAACGGCGGCGGATCCACCGCGAGGGCGCGGTCCCATGGTGCGGCCAAGACCAAAAATGGAAAGAGGGGTACCAGGGGGTTCTCGGCATACCGTCGGCGATGACGATGGAGCAGTGGCAGTGGCCGGCGTCGAGTAGAGGACAGTGGTTCTCTTCGGGATTGACGGCGATGCGATGTTCTGGCGGTCTTCACGGCCAACCGATGCGAGGCCGGGGTAGAGGGCGGGGAGGCGGTCCTATCGGTGGCGACGACGAGGGCAGCGGTGGCTCGGAGCGCCGGCAAGGGCTTGCCGGAGGGAAAACAGGGAACAAAACGCGAGGGAGGGTGACGGCGCTCGGGATTGCGATGTTTAGGGCTCTAGAGGTGTGGGCGAAGAGAGGTGAGGCCGAGGGCTTTTATAGGGGTCACCGGCAGCGAGGAACGACAGGCGATTGGAGAGGATCCGAGGAAATTCCAAGAATGCTCCGGTGATCTTTCCAAGCACTCGGGTCCTTGCCATATATGGAGAAAACGCGTCGATCCTAGGGGGAATGAGATCGCCGGAGGTCGGGAAAGGGGATCCTAGGCCCAATTTTGCGGATCTGGGCGGCCGGCGGCGGAATAGGAAGGGGGGTGGCACCGACATGGAAGGGGATCCCCCTTTCCATCGAGGAAGACGGAGCTGACAGGTGGCCCCCACCTGTCAGCGGGCGGACGCGAGGAGAAGAGAGGATGACCTGCGGGCCAGGTATGGCAGCGAGAGAGAGGGGGCGTCGGTGGCTGCCAGGTGGGGCCGGCCGAGTGCGCGGGAGAGGAGAGAGGGGGTCAGCGCCGATAGGCTGGCCCCGCCTATCAGCGGCTGAGGCAGAAAAGCTGGGCTGGCCCGAGGAGAAAGGAGGGAGGCGGCCCACTATCATTTAAAATTGTTTTTCCGATTAAAATAATTCCATAAATTCATATATTTATTTAGAGCTACAAGCACTATTGCTAATTTTTGTAAAAATTCTCAAAAATATTTCTTGGCCTCTAGACTCCACCATAAATTTTTCAGCTTCAGATTTGAACTATTTCCCCTGTTTTGCTTTTATAGGGTTCTTTTAACCTTTTCTTTAATTAAATAAATCCTTTTATTTCAGAAAATTTATTTTCCTCATTTTTATTTTATTTTTAATTCTGGGGCTATTACACTCATCAAGGGGGATATTGAGAAACCAAGTGTTGGTTTCAGAGTCTGTGATGAGTGATTGACAGAGTTTACCCTCTGATTCGAAGGGGTCCCTCCGAAGGGGTTCGGAGGTTGTTTCACTAAAGGGTTCGGGGCTCTGGTTGCTGCAACTGTTGCAGCGGAGTGTGCCTGTCAGAGGGGTCCGACAATACACGATGACTGAGTTGTACCGAAGGGCTCGGTACTTTGGGCGGTACACCAGAGTGTGTATCAAAGGTTGTTTACCCGGAGAGGTCTCCGGGGTACTGGATACACTTGTCTGTTTGTCTGTGGTGCGCAGGTGACTTCGGAGGCAATGGACGGTTCGCAGCAAGTGACCCTAGGTCAAGCAGGAGGCTTGATGCCAGGCGAGCGGGGAGCTCAGTCGCGAAGGCTGCGAAGGGGTCGAGGTCGGACCTCGGGTCGAGGTGCGCCAGGAGAAGGCAGTAAGTGTGGAGCCTGGCTCCGGGTGAAGGTACTCCGAGATGAAGTCCTCGGAGGCGAGGCACTTCGAAGGGTACTCCGAATGGAGTGACTTCAGAGTATGGTGGACCAAGTCCTCAGCAATAAGGCAAGGCGTTCGAAGTGTGCTCCGGAGGGAGACACTCGAAGGTATACCCGACGAAGGTCTCAGAAGTCGAGGTGCATCGAAGGCATGGTCCAGGTGAGGATCGTCGAGGAGTGCGCTCGAGGAGAGACACTGCGATGAAGTGCTCATGGAATGCTTCATGCGAAGGCCTTGGACGAAGGAGGGACTTCGAAGGGTGGTACTCCGAAGGTGGGGCTTCGCAGTGAGGCTGGCTCTGGAAAGAGGCCGGCTCTAGAGTGAAGCTGACTTCGGAGTGAGGCTGGCTCCGGAGTGAGGCTGACTTGAGGTACTTTGGCCATGCATGGCTTCGGTACACGGACTGACGGAGTTCGAGCTTGGAGAAGCTGCGAAGCTGTGGTGGTCCACTCCGAAGGTGTTGGTGCGAAGGCCCAAGGGCTTTGACGGCTTCTGCTCAAACCGTCACTGTATCGAAGGCTGACTTCGGTGAAGCGAAGGCCATCAGGCTCAAGGCTTCTCATCGAAGCTACCACACCCCTCGCGTGCGAAGGGGGGCTTCAGATGGGTCCAAAACTGCAAAGGCTGACAACGTCTGCTATGCAAAAGCTGGTGCTGTCCCCCTGCGAAGCTGAAAAAAGAAGCCTCCAAATAAATTAGACTACCAGTTGTACCCCCCTATTCTGATGAGACAAAAACAGTGTAAACCCTAGGGGTAAAGTAGTCTATTCACAGGGCTGAATAGTGCCTATAAATAGTGGAGGCTGGCTAGGTCACATCAACACTTTGAGCAGCCATTGTAGAACTCCTGTGCTAGCCGCCACACTCTCTGTATTCATCCTGTGAGTTCATTTTGTGTTCCCTGTTCATGCAATGAAGTTTTGATTCTGTTCTTCTTTCACTGCTTGAACTTGTACTGTGTGTTGCACTGCATGCTTTGATTTCTCTGTGCACCATCTTCTTATGAGTTTTTGGAGTGGTGTGTGAGAAGCCTGAATGAGTGAAGTGTGTGTTTTTCAGTGTCTGTTTGCTCTGTGTAAACTAGAGGCTAGACCTCTCTAATTACTAGCGAAGCACTGTTCTTGGCTTAGATCAAAGCCCGTTTTTATTCCCTTGTCGAAGTCCTCGGCGAAGTCTGTTCGGTGTGCGTTTAGACCTTCGAAGTATGAAGCCCAGCACCAGTTGCTGTCGCTGAGTATTTGGTCGAAGTCTGTAGAGGGAAGTATGCTTTTGCGAAGGGTGAAGTGCGAAGCCTGCACTAATTTAGCAGAGCTGAATTCTCAGTGTTGTGGGTGGAGCTCAGTCTTCTTGGCTTCGAACTTTTGCTCCTTGCGAAGCCTGATTTTGGAGCTGTGAAATACCTCCGAACCAGAACTTCGAAGGGTGTGTTCGAAGCCTGTTCCACAGTAGACAGAAGTAAAATAGAAGGCTATTTTTTAGTCTAAAGTCTTAAAAGCTCCCATTCACCCCCCTTTGGTCGCTGTTTTCGGTCCAACACTTGTGTTCTTGCAGGAGGTTTTGCTTTGTCCTCCCTAGTCTCTGTTACAAAAGAGCAGGTGGATACTCTAGATGATGAAGAGCTTTCTTTCATTGCCAGAAGATTCACTCGTTTTTACAATGAAAGAGGAGATCAACGGAGAGGTAGTTTTAGAGGGTGTTTTGAGTGTGGTGACACTTCTCACATTAAGGATAACTGTCCTAAGCTTAAGAGGAGAGAAGGGAGTGAGCACCCCAAACACCACAATAAAGTGAGGAAACCCTTATCTCAGGGTAAGCGCGGCAAGGTGGCTAAGAGGGTAGCCAAGACCGCTTCCAGAGCCTTTGTGGCATCTCTCAACGACATTGACACATCGTCAGCTGAGGAGTCCAGCTCTGAGGAGGAGTCTCCAAAGAAGGAGGAGAATAAGGCGAAGGACATCACCAGCCTTTGTTTCTTGGCTGACAACATCCATAGCAGTGATGAGCTAGACTCATCTGAGGTACCATTATCCTATGACCAACTTTCCTTCAAAATAGATGAACTCAATGATGTATTCATTGGTTAGGATAGGTTACTGAAACAAGCTGCTAGAGAAAGAAAAGAATTTAGACTTAGGCTTGAATCTGTTTCAACTGAATATGCCATGTTTAAGTCTAAGATTGATGATGCTGATTTTGAATCCTGTACTATTGTCATGAGTGAGCTTGCCTAGCTTCGTTCTGTGCATGCTCAAGCTATTGATAATATTGAGGTTGCAGAGAAGCTTTTGGAGGAGTCTAGACCTACTGCTATTAATGAATGCATGAATTGTCCTTTACTTATTGAAAGCATTAATTTGAGGGATAAGCATGTCAATGAATTAGAATCTAGATTGGAGAGTGCTGAGTGCTCTAAGGATGTGCAACCTCCTTGTTCTACCCGCGTCACCCTTAAGGACCAACTGAGTTTTGCTAGAGGGAAAGTATAAAAACTCATGAGTGAAAATGATTACCTTCTGTCTGTGGTGGATAAATGTACTAAAGGGAAAGGCAAAATGGACTTGCTTTTGGCTAAAACCAAAATATGTGCTGATAGGGAACGATTAGCTCTAGGTTTGGGATAAGAGAGAACCACTTCAACTACACCAAACAAAACTGTGTTCACACCTCTCACAACCCTTGAGAAAGAAAGAGTCTTATTAGACACTCCTCAAAAAGCCAAGATGCCTACAAAGCCTATCAAGAAAACACCACCTCCACCAAAGAAAAAACACTTTGAAGAAACCCAAGGAGCATGTGAGAGTTGCTATTAAGACCCATGTGAGTTCCCCCAATAGAGTTTTTCATTGTTCTTACTATCAGCGAGTGGGTCATTTGGCAGGGTTCTGTTTTCATCACATCAAGGATGAACGACGATCACATGTGATGAGCTTTCAGGACATGCATTACCCATCTCTAAGTATGCATGAGTTTGTTTCTCTCTCTCTCGTCCTATTTTCGAGGCTTCCCATGCTCACATGATAGGTTTTGACCCTCGTGGTGTACACCATGACTCATATGGTGCTAAATCACGTGTTAGTGGATTTGGTCCTCGATAGATTGGGAGACCTCGACATTTGTCTAGTTTTCATCATATAGGTAGACCTCACACTTTACATCATGCTACTTATTCTGTGCATAGACATCCTACTATTGCTTTGCCTACTGTTCGAGTCTCTCGATGCTAGATACCTCGTCAGTATTCCACTCACCCCATCACTGAGCACTCAAGATTATTTGTTTTTGTGTAGGTACCAGACAGAGGCTTGGGGAGCACATAGATCATGGACTCTGGTTGTTCGCGCCATATGACCGAAAACTCATGATGGTTCTCCACCCTCACCACAACCAAGCAAAAGGAGCATATCACCTTTGGCAATAACCGAAGAAGCAGAGTGAAAGGTAAAGGTGTGGTAAGAATCAACTCAAATTTCACTCTCAAAGATGTTGCTTTGGTTGAAAATTTGGGATATAATTTGCTTTCTGTATCCCAGTTGCTTGATGAGGGCTTCGAAGTGCGTTTTCAACGTGATACTTCGCAAGTACTCAATTCTGATGGCATTTTTGTTTGCAAGATTTTTAGAGTTGGGAGAGTTTTGGGAGCTGACTTTTCTGAGTTGTCTGGTTCTTCTCACTGTTTAGTTGCACAATCTTCTTCTAAGCTCTTGAAGTGGCATAGGAGACTAGGGCATATGAGCTTTGAGTTGCTCGCTCGATTGAGTGCCCTAGGCCTGATCCGAGGATTGCCCAAGCTCAAATTTAAGAAGGATTTAGTTTGCACTCTGTGTCAACATGGAAAAATAATTGCTGCTTCGCATTCACCAGTCAATATGGTGATGATGGAACAACCCGGAGAACTTATTCACATAGACACTGTAGGTTTTTTATGGGTTAGTTCTTTAGGCGACAAATGGTACATCCTTGTCATTGTCAATGATTACTCTCGTTACTCTTGGGTCTTCTTTTTAGCTATCAAGGATGAAGTGTTTTCACACTTTCGAAGCTTAGCTTTGAGACTTTTTATTGAACTTCCAGGTGCATTGAAATTCATTCGAAGTGATAATGACACCGAGTTCAAAAATAGTCTCTTTGTCGACTTTTGCATGGAGCATGGCATAGAACATCAATTCTTTGCTCCGCGGGTTCCTCAACAAAATGGTGTTGTTGAGAGAAATAATCGCACTCTGGTTGAGATGTCTAGGATGATGCTTGATGAGCACAAGACTCCTAGTAGGTTTTGGGCTGAGGCCATGAATACAACGTGCTACATCTCAAACTAGATCTTTCTGCGCTCAATTTTGAACTTGAGAAACCAAGTTTAAATATGCCTTGGTTTCAAGTCTATGATGAGTGATTGACAAGTTTTCTTCTGGACGAAGGGCTCCCTCCAAAGGAATTTCAGAGGTGTTTCACCGAAGGGTTCGGTGCTTCTTGGTTGTACATGTGTGCAGCGAAGTATGTTTGTCAGAGGGGTCCGACAGAATTCATTTCAGAGAATGTATCGAAGGGTTCGGTATTTTGGGCAGTACACTGGAGTGTGTACCAGAGGGTGTTTACCCGGAGAGGTCTCTGGGGTATCGGATACACTTATCTATTTGTTGTTGGTGTGCAGGTGACTTCGGAGGCGACGGGACGATTCGCAGTAGGTGAACCTGGGTCAAGCAGGGAGCTTGATGCCAGGCGAGCATGGAGCTTGGTCATAGAGGCTACATGGAGTCAAGGTCGGTCCTCGGGTCGAGGTGCACCAGGCGAAGGCAGAAAGTGTGGAGGGTGGCTCCAGCTGAAGGTACCCTGAGACAAAGTCCTCTACAATGAGGCAAGGCTTTCGAGGTGTGCTCCGGACAGAGATGCTCGAAGGGTCATCTAACGAAGATCTTAGAAGTCGAGGTGCATCGAAGGAATGGTCCAGGTAAGGCTCTTTGTGACTATGCTTTGAGCGGAGAGATTATGAAGGAGTGCTTATGGAAGTGCTTCATGCGGAGGCCTTTGATGAAGGAGGGACTTCAGAAGGTGGTGAATGTACTTTGAAGTTGGTGCTTCGCAGTGTGGATGACTTGATGTACTTCGGTCATGCGTGGCTTCAGTACACGGATGAGTGGAATTCGAGTTTGTAGTAGCTGCAAAGCCAGGGTGGTCCAATCCGGAGGTGATGGTGCGAAGTCTCAAGGGCTTTGACGACTTCATCTCAAAACCGTCAATGTATCGAAGACTGAATTCAGTGAAGCGAAGGCCTTCGGGTTCGAAGCATGCCACCGAAGCCTCTGCACACTTCGTGTGCGAAGGGGGCTCCAAAAGATTCCGCTTTGCAAAAGTTGATCGTGTCTACTGTGCAAAGGCTGATACTCTCTGCTCTGCAAAGCTGACAAAAGGAGCTTCCAATAAAGTAGACTACCAACTGTACCCCTGTGTCTGCTAGAGACAAAAACGTTGTAAACCCTAGGGGTATTGTAGTCTATTCATAGGTCAGAGTAGTGCCTATAAAAGGAGAGGCAGGCTGAGGTTTAGGGCAACAGTGTGTACTCCACTTTTAGAACCTTCTATTTCCCCTATAGCCTTGGCCAGTCGTTATGAAGTGTCCTTTGAACTTGTGAGTTTTGTGTTCCCTGTTCTTACAATGAAATTTCTGTTCTGTTTTTCTTTAATTGCATGAACTTGTATCTATGATATTTGCACTGCGTGAGTTGAGTTTTCTGAATTTCACTTCGTTCTGTGTCAACCCGAGTTCTTGCTCTGTTTCATTTCCAACGAAGTGTTTTTGTCTCTCATGCGTGCGATTCTTGTGAGTGAATCTGGTGTATGTTCGCTCTGTGTTAATCGGAGGTTAGTCCTCACTGATTACTAGTGAAGCACTTTGTGAAGTGTGCATTCGAAGCCTGTTTTCTTATCATAGCTGAAGTCCTTACGGTCAGTTTGTTTGCTCCTGTTTAGAGCACTCCGAAGTGCGAAGCCTAGTACCTGTTACAACACCTTAGGACAGCTAGGGAAATTTGGACTACACTCACTGTTTTTCATGAGGGCTCTACACAGATCAAGGCTATGCGCTAGAGAACATATAATCAACAATATCAACTGTTTGTGCAAGGCCCTGGTGAATCTATAGATCCCATGTTTTCACGCTTTGATGCGATAGTGAGTAACTTGAGGTCCACTGGGATGCCTGCTTACAATGACCATGATAGGGCTATCAAACTTCTCTATGCTCTTGATCGTAGCATATGGGAAGTGAAGATATCCAACATTGAGGAGTCCACAAGATATGACACATTGACATGTGATGAACTCTTCAGCAAGCTGAAGTCCATAGAGATTGCCAAGGCATCTCTTGCAGGGCACAAAAACTCTTTGCCTCAACCTTTGGCACTAGTTTCTAGCTCTAGTCATGGCACCACTACAGAACCAAGCTCTTCTAGCACTTGTGTTCTTGCAGGTGGTTTTGCTTTTTTCTCTCTAGTCTTTGTTACTAAAGAGCTGGTGGATACTCTGGATGATGAAGAGCTTGCTCTCATTGCTAGGAGATTCACCCGTTTTTACAATGATAGATGGGATTAGCGGAGAAGTGGCTTTAGTGGGTGTATTGAGTGTGGTGACACCTCTCACATCAAGGTTAACTGTCCTAAGCTTAAGAGGAGAGAAGAGAGTGAGAGCCCCAAACACCACAAGAAGGAGAGAAAACCCTATACAAAGGGTAAATGCGACAAGATGGTTAAGAGGGTAGCCAAAGCCACTTCCAGAGCTTTTGTCGTGGCACTCAGTGACATCGACACTTCCTCAACTGAGGAGTCGAGCTCTGATGAGGAGGAAGAGCCTGCAAGGAAGGAGGAAAAGAAGGAGAAGAAGGCAAGAGATTTCGCTGGCCTTTTCTTCATGGCCAACAACATTCATAGTGACGATGAGCTTGACTCATCTGAGGTACCACTATCCTATGACTAGCTTTCCGTTAAAGTAGATGAACTGAATGAGGTAGTTCTTGCTCAAGATAGATTACTTATTTAGGCTGCTAGAGAAAAAAGACCTTAGGCTTAGGATATAATTTATTTCAACTGATTATGCCATACTTAAGTCTAAGATTGATGATGCCAAATGTGAATCTTGCATTGTTGTCATGGGTGAGCTTGCTCAGTTGCATTCTATGCATGCTCAAACTATTAATGAGCTTGAGACTGCACAGAAGCAGCTTTTGGTGGTGGAGTCTAGTCCTTGTGTTGTTAATGAATGCATGAACTATCCTTTACTTATTGAAAGTATTAATTTGAGGGATAGGCACGTTCATGATTTAGAGGCTAGATTGGAGAGAGCTGAGTGTTCTTGGGATGTGCAACCTTCTTTCCCTACTTGTATCACCCTTAAGTACCAACTCAGTATTGTTAGAGAGCAAGTTGAAAAACTCATGAAAAAACATTTACCTTCTTTCTATTGTGGATAAATGCAATGAAGGGAAGGGTATAGTGGATTTGCTCTTGGCCAAAACCAAGATGTGTACTGACAGGGCAGGGTTAGCTCTAGGATTGGGTTTTGAGAGAAAGACCACAAACATTCAGAGCAAAACTGTGTTTTCCTCACCCACTACCTTAGAGAAAGAGAGAGCCCAGTTAGACACTTCCACGAAAACCAAGAAGCCTACCCAGCCTCTCAAGAAAATTCCACCTCCTCCACCCAAGAAAAACCCTTCAGAAACCCAAGGAGCTTGTGAGAACTACTCCTATGACCCATATTAGTACCCCCAAGAGAGTCTTTCATTGCTCATATTGCCAGCGGGTGGGTCATTTTGTTGGGTTTTTCTTTCGTCGCATCAAGGATGAGCGACGCTCACAGGAGATGAGTTTTTAGGACATGCATTACCAATCCTTAGGTATGCATGAGTCTGTTTATCACTCTCATCCTATTTTCGAGGCTTCCCATGCTCACATGAGAGGTTTTGCCCCTCGTGGTGTACACCATGTCTCATATGGTGATAGACCATGTATTAGAGGCTTTGATCCTCGATAGGTTGGGAGACCTCATCATTTGTCTAGCATGCATAATATAGGTAGATCTCACACTTTGCATCATTCTACTTTTCCTGTGCGTAAAAAGTCTACTATTACTTTGCGTACTCCTCACGTCTCTCGGTGCTAGAAACCTCGTTATTTTCTCACTTACCCCAGCACTGAGCGATCGAGGGTGTCTTCTGTTGTGTAGGCGCTAGACAGATGCTTGGAGAGCACGTGGATCATGGACTCCGGTTGTTCGTGCCATATGACCAAAAACTCATCATGGTTCTCCAGCCTGACAACAACCAAGCAAAAGGAGCAAATTACCTTCAGCAATAACCGAAGAAGCATAGTCAAAGGTAAAGGTGTGGTAAGAATCAACTCAAATTTCACTCTCAAAGATGTTGCTTTGGTTGAAAATTTGGGATACAATTTGCTCTCGGTATCTCAGTGGATTGATGAGGGCTTCGAAGTGCATTTTCAATGCGATACTTCGTAAGTACTCAATTCATATGGTGTTTTGGTTTGCAAGATTTTTAGAGTTGGGAGAGTTTTTGGAGCTGATTTCTCTGAGTCATCTAGTTCTTCTCACTGTCTAGTTGCACATTCTACTCCTGAGCTCTAGAAGTGGCATAGGATATTAGGCCATATGATCTTTGAGTTGCTAGCCCTATTGAGTGCCCTAGGTCTGATCCGAGGATTGCCCAAGCTCAAATTTGAGAAGAATTTGGTTTGCACTCCTTGTCGACATGGAAAAATTATTGCTGCTTCGCATTCACCAGTAAATATGTTGATGACTGAACAACACGGAGAACTTCTCCATATGGACACTGTAGGTCCTTCTCGGGTTAGTTCTTTAGGCGGCAAGTGGTATGTCCTTGTCATTGTCGATGATTTCTCTCGCTATTCTTGGGTCTTCTTTTTAGCTAGCAAGGATGAAATGTTTACACACTTTCGGAGCTTAGCTTTGAGACTTTTTACTGAACTTCCAGGTGCATTGAAATTCATTCGAAGTGATAATGACATCGAGTTCAAAAATAGTCTCTTTGTTGACTTTTGCATGGAGCATGGCATAGAACATCAATTCTCTGCTCCACGGGTTCCTCAATAGAATGGTATTGTTGAGAGAAAGAACCGCACTTTGATTGAGATGGCTAGGATGATGCTCGATGAGCACAGGACTCCTAAAAAGTTTTCTACTAAAGCCATGAACACCGCTTGCTACATCTCAAACCGAATTTTCTTGCGCTCAATTTTGAACTTGACTTCTTATGAGCTGCGTTTTGGGAGACAACCCAAAATTACTCATCTTCGAGTATTTGGCTATCGATGTTTTATGCTAAAACGTGGAAATTTGGACAAATTTGAGTCGCGTTCCTCTAACGAGATCTTTTTGGGTTACACTACCCATGGTCATTCTTATTGTGTTTTCAATTTGGAAACTAACATTGTCATCGAGTCATGTGATGTGACTTTTTATGAATCAACCCCCTGTGTTACCTCTTCTTTTGAACATGCAAGCAAACATGATATGAAACAAACTATCTTTGAAGATGAAGATCCTGAAGACTTCAAGGTTGATCCCCTACTACCCTCGACATCAACCCCCGAAGCCGACCCCGCTTCAATCACTTCAGCAAGAGGCCCCAAAGCTACTACCTCGACATCGGTCATCTTCGACCACTCCCTGGCATAAGTTGAGGGGGAGGCTGCATCCCACTGCGAGGCTCCTCACCATATACAAAGGATGCACCCTCTCGAGCAGATCATTGGTGAGCTTGATCAAAGGGTAACTCATTCTCAAGCTCATTTCGTTGATGCTGCATTTGTTGCTTCTTTTGAGCACTTAGATGTGAGTCATGCTTTATCTGATTCTATTTAGATCAATGCCATGCATGAAGAACTTGAAAATTTTGAGAGAAATCAAGTCTGAACACTTGTAGATACCCCTCCTAATGTTCATTTTATTGGAACAAAATGGATTTTCAAAAACAACCAAGGGGAGGATGGGTCTATGGTTAGAAACAAAGCTAGACTTGTAGCTCAGGGTTTTTCACAAATTGAAGGGATTGATTTTGTTGAAACTTTTGCACTTATTGCATGTCTTGAGGCTATTAGAATTTTACTTGCATTTGCGGCATCCCGTGTGTTGGCGTAAAAGATTACGCTAACATGTTCTCTAAGATTAAGAACTAACAAACAATAGTTTGCGAAGCGAACTATCTCAAGCCTTCGAATTGGATAATAGCTCGAAGTAGTTCAAAGTTGTGTATTGAATATCTGAATATTCGATGCCTATTACAGGGTAAAAAGGGGGTATTTATAGGTAAAACCTCTAAGGAAAAGAACCTTTTACCCCTCAATTACAACCTACATAGTGGAAACTATTCGGTACCCCGAATAGGGCTAAAATAGTAAAATTTAGCCGGAGAGGATAGATAAAGCAGACGTCTCGTCAATCTTGCTGTTTCCCACTGTAGCATCGGAGCCTTCGGAGGATACCTTCAAACAGATGCTCCGAAGTACCCCTCGGCTCGAAAACTTCATCAACTTGGAGATGAACTTCTGTTTTGATGCTCATGAATTGACTTTGCCTATTGGTCTTAAAAACCCTAGGGATGAAGTATTTCCCCCAACAGTAGACCCTCGAATACGCTTCTCATATTTAAACTGTGTAGCAGGAGAGCAGTATACGCAAGAAATATTTTCATACTCAGGGACTTAGAAAAATTTGAAGGTATTACAGTTATTTGAAATGTATTTGACATCGAAGTATCTCCGATGAAAGCTTCGAACTAGGACTGCCGTGTGAACGCTTCGCAGGGAAATGGACCATTACAGAGGCGAAACATCGTGAAGAGCCGTTAATTTTGAGTCGTTACCCTTCAAGTAGCTGTTATGCTCCTGGAAAAAGTAACGGTCAAAACTTTACCCTGGGTTCACACCTTTTTACTTCCTGGTCCCACCTGTCAATGACAGAAGTCAAACCTGCAATGTGAACGCATGCCCGAAGCACAGTAACTAGCGAAAAAGCTATAAAAGAGGGGTCGAAGCCCATTGAAATTTTTTACAGAGCTTGTTTTCTAAGCTTCCTTTCTTTAACCTACCAACTTTCCCCAATCCTTTGAGCAACCAACCCATGGTGAAGACCAGCACAACCGTGCCGACGGCAGCGGGAACTCTGGTATAGAGGCAGGTGTGGGCGGCTTCAGCAGCGGTGGCCATGGCGGGAGCTCCGGGGAGTTCTTGGCCAAAGAACCCTCGGGAGCTCCGCCCACCGTCCAAGAAGCCAATGCCGCAGAGCTTCATCCTAGGACAATCGACGAGCATGGCGAACTCCATCGAGGAGGCAGTGAACGGGAAGCTGGGCCCCAGAATGAGGACTCGAGTCCCGGGAACGGAGTCGACCCCGAAGCCGCGGAGCGGGGAAGTGGTGGTCTTCGAGGCTTTCTTTGAAGCCAGACTGGGACTTCATACCATTAATTTCCTATCAGAGGTACTGGATATGTTCCATGATACCTTTCCAAAGTTGTCCCCCAACTCCATAGAAAGACTGGCCATCTTCGAATGAGCTCTTTGGGCGAAAGGATGCGAAGGGAGATCAGAGGTCTTTGCCACCACCCATGAAGCCTCCTACCAACCGAAGCCACAAGATGGACCCGGAGACACCAAAGTGTTGACGGCGTTCGGGAGTGTCAACTTCCAACTTCGGAAGGATCACGCGCAACATTTCCCGGCGAAGGCTATCAACGACCGGTGGTACACCAACTAGGTCCTCTGGTGGTTCTACGCCAAAGTCGGAGAGGACTCCAGCCTCACGGGGCCTCTTCAAGAAATCTGGTTCCAGAAGGAGGCTGAGGTTACTCCGAACCCAAGCCTACTTTCAATGCGGCTTGGGTTGCATTCTTAAATAGCCAGCCGTATGAGCATGCGGGATCTTGCGGAGGAATTCATCGCCCTCTAGATCCTGCCTCTTAGAGCCGATTGGCTGATTGCGTTTCAAAACTCTTCAGAGGGGGAGCTTCGAAGCCTAGGTAAGTCTTCGCCTTTTCTGCATTAACACATTAGAAAATAGATAACATACTTAATGGAATGCTACCTCTTTTTAATGGCTCCTTTGGCGCTAGCTCCGGAGCAGATTGCAAGGGCCACCTAATGGGTGCTCGGAGCCCCTACGGTGGTGGAGAAACAACGAAGGGTGGAGCTGGTGGGAAGCTGGGAGTGCTTCAACAGGGTGTGGAGTGCTCTTGGGATGGAGCCTCCCCCTCTGCCAGACTTCGACTCGACCGGAGTGGCCCCTCGGAAGAGGAAAGCCACCGCCGAGCCCTCAAAGAAGGCCACCAAGACCCCCGCCAAGAAGGGGAAGAAGACGACGAAGCCTCCCCCTCAACCATCTCTAGTGTCCTCGCCTTCCTCCCTTGACATTCGGAGCTCCTCTTCGGAGGGCTCAAAAGGAAAAGACTCCAATGTCCAGATGGGGAAGGCCTTCAGAAACTATCTTTTGGATGACAGCGAAGACGAGTCCCCTGGTGCAGCCGGGGACCCCCCTCGGGAAGCTGTGGTAGTTGATACAGCGCATTCCTCCGAGCCTGTCACAGCTGGCTCAGAACTTGAGTTAGCAATTCCTAACTCTCCCGTGACCAGGGTAATAGTGTCGGAGATTGGGACGTCTACAGCAACTACACCAGAGCAGACTTTGGGGGATGACCTCGAAGAATACCTCCGGATGTACGAAGTCCTGGATGATCCCACAATTCTCCCCCATGGAATGGACGAAGATATACCTCGAAGCTTTTGCCTTTGAAATTCCTGCAATAATTATTATACACAAATATTCAATGAATACCTTAATTTTTGTAGGTGCGTCAAGGAGCGGCATGGCTCCAACCATCGATGGAGCTTTGACTTCACTTGGAGTTGAGGCTCCAGCTGATGTAGTGGCTCCGACGACCGGAGCTGTCTCGGGCGAAGCAATTCTGATCGAGGGGGCAACGGTTGAAGGAGGATCTACTCTAGCCAAAGTTCCAGCTCCAACTTTTGTGCCAGGGAGGGGCAAGAGTATGACGAGCTTCGGCCCCCTCCCTGCCTTGACGGCGATGCCCTCCTCCAACGACCCTTCGGCGAGCAACTCGGAGGAGGAGGCTGCGGTAGATGATCATCAGGCCCTGTCCTGGCTTCCTCTACTGGCTCCATTCTTGGAGCAACGAACAGTGCTCCGAACGCTTCTAGAACCCTTGGCGAACAAAGGCCAAGAAGTCGCGAGCTCCGAACTGGTCTCCGTTTTGAGTGAAGCCAGATCACTGGAGCTCGATTTGGCCCTCGAAAGGGCTGCCCTTCAGGTATGCAACATACAACAAGTGTATTCAATTAATAAATGAAATTACTTGGTACTTACTTTTCTTTTTTGCAACAATTCATCCTTGCTAGAGAGGCAGCCACTTCCAATGAGCTCGAAACTAATCGGCTCAAAAGAAAGGTTACTACCCTCTAGTCCGCCCTCAAAAGCTCCGAAGACAAAACACTACGACTGGAGGAGGAGCTCCTCGAGGAGCGGAGGGCCAGGGCTATCACCGATGAAGCACTCCAGGCCGAGCAGCAGAACAACACTGCACTCAAGTCTTCGGTCCAAGAGACCGAGGCCGAGTGTGTGGTGCTTAGAGCGGAGATCGAGAAGCTCCGGCAAGCAGCAGTAGATTCCAGCGCACAACTTGTGGAGCTCCAAGAGTCAGTCAAACAAGCGCTAGCCCAGAAGAGTACTCTACTATCAAGAATAGCTGAAGTATCTGCTGCTGCTTCTGAGCTGGAGGTGGCGGAAACGAAGCATGCCGCCATTGCGGAGCTTACCATGTACACCCTCCCGGGTACCCTGGAATATTTCAGCACGATGTGCCCTTCGTCTTCAGCTGCGGCGAGCGAGCCCCTTGAACAAAATCTAAAGATGATCCAAGCGGCGACGAAGTTGATGATGGGCTCCAGAGTTTGCTACAGAGAGATCTCCGGGCAGGTTGCCGGAGTCAGAGTCCTTCATCATATTGAAGCCCTTGGCATTTCCGTTGCTCCGGTACGGGGTTCAATGCCTGTAGGCTTCGCTGACGAAGACTTGTTGCATCCTTCTCTGGATGTAGCCTCTGCTTGGGAAGCTTTCCGGGCCATTTGGAAAATGGACCACAAAGCTACAGCCAAATCTTGGATCGACGAGGCTCGCCGGTAGAAGCAATATCAGACGAAGCCTCCACTTCTGACTTCACCGGCTCCGACCCCGCTTGCTCCGCCAGCCGACCCGTAGGTTTAGCTTTAAAGGGCACTTAAGCCTGTACAAAAAATCTTGTAAAGCCCCTTATATTAATGAATGAAAAGTTTATAAACGAGGAGTCTTTGTTTGGATGTTTATTCTTAGGTTTTGCCATGCACTTCGGAACATGACTTTGAAGTACTGGAGCCTAGCAAAGGGCTCCGCCAGCAGTGGGCTATCCTTGAAGGCTTAAGGCCCTATCGACACTCACGCTTCTCTGTTCCTCGAGGAGATCAAGGGGAAATAGCACCTGAAGTCCATCATGAAGTCTTAGCTTATATTAAAGAAGAGGATAAGGGAGAGACATCTTTGTCCTCTGACTATGTACATTGGTCTGACTTGGAGTACCAAGCCGAAGACCCAGCGGAGGCTAGCCCCGAAAGACTTCTGTCCTAGGCTGAACTTCAAGAACAGCAGAAAAGACTGTGAGCTTCAAAGAAGAAAAGCACTTGGACCAAGAGGAAAGTTTTGAAGACTCCGGGCTCCGAAGACCGAAGTGGTCCTAGAAATAGCTCTAGGGGTCGGAGGGGTCTCCGCTTTTATCTAGGCTTAGACCAAAATTTCTCTTGATGTAATACAATATGATTATCCAATTTATATAATTTGTTTTGGAAGCATATCTTGTTTGTTCCTTACTCCCCTGCCCCTCCTTGTGGGTGGGGGACCGTACGCGTTGCGATAGGGTCCTTAGGACACAATGATTGATATAACAATCTGATGCTTTGTACAACACTTGGTAATCATACTTCACTCTTTCGTAGAGTTCTTCGAACTGTATGCTCGTATTATGATGTTTATAATTTTCGGAGCTAAGTTTACACTTGTAGGCTCCAATAGTAGTCGCTTAGGACTTTAAAAGTGTTTCATCGGGCTAGAGCCTTGAAACCTTATTGCGTGGTCACCTTTGACTCTTTTACAGATGCTTCAAACCCAAAGGCCGGAAATCTGTTCTTTTAAAGTCGTTAGACTCTTCTACGAATCCTAACAAGCTAGAGACTGGAATCCGTAGGCTGGCCACCTTCGGCTCTTTTACAGATGCTTCGAACCTGAAGGCTGGAAATCTGTTCTTTTAAAGTCCTTAGACTCTTCTACGGATCCTAACAATCTGGAGTCTGGAATCCGTAGGCTGGCCACCTTCGGCTCTTTATAGATGCTTCGAACCCGTAGGCCGGAAATCTATTCTTTTAAAGTCCTTAGACTCTTCTACGGATCCTAACAAGCCGGAGCCTGAAATCCGTAGGCTGGCCACCTTCGGCTCTTTTACAGATGCTTCGAACCCGTAGGTCGGAAATCTATTCTTTTAAAGTCCTTAGACTCTTCTATGGATCCTAACAAGCCGGAGCCTGGAATCCATAGGCTGGCCACCTTTGGCTCTTTTACAGATGCTTCGAACCCGTAGGCCAGAAATCTGTTCTTTTAAAGTCCTTAGACTCTTCTACGGATCCTAACAAGCTGGAGCCTAGAATCCGTAGGCTGGCCATCTTCAGCTCTTTTACAGAATCCTTGAACCAAATGTTCGAAGGCTGTTTTCTAGGTTCCTTGAAAGATGCTTATCTCCGCAAGCATCTTCGTTCTCCTGATGCGTCCACCAGGAGTAAGGAATATTTGAAGAGTAAACATAATTCAAACCTCCATCTTTATTTAATTTAGAAAGGTACTTTTACAGTTCATTACAAGGAGCCCCTAAGCATAATAACGTTTAAGGTGCTCTGCATGCCATGCATGCTTTAACTCTTCCCCCTATAAATTAGCTAGTTTGAATTATCCGGGGCGCTCTGAGCGTAGGATAATATATGGTCCTTCCCATTTATTTCCTAGCTTCTCCGGAGCTATTACACTTCGCAATACCAAATGACCTGGTTTAAGCTCATTCACTTTTATCTTCAGGTCATGCTATGCCTTCGTTTGGTCTTGGTACTTCATCAGATTGGCGACAGCTCGAAGCCTTGTTTCTTCTGACAAGTCTAGCGAAGTGTTTCTTTCCTCTTCATTTCTAGGCTCCATTACGCGGAGGGATCCACCTTTGAGCTCCGTAGGAGTCATGGCCTCGTCTCCGAATAGCAACCTAAATGGGGTGAAGCCTGTGGACCTGGCTTGAGTGGTCTGAATGGAACATAGAATCTTGGGGAGCTCTTTGGTCCATAGCCCCTTAGCTAGCCCGACAATCCTGCGATTCAAACTGGAGAGAATATTTCCATTGGCTCGCTCGATGGCTCCATTGGATTGGGGGTGGTGAACAGCTGCGAAGCATAACTTGATGCCCAGTCCTTCGCAAAATTCTCTAAAGGGTTCAGCTTCAAACTGAGTGCCATTATCCACAGTTAACTCCCTTGACACTCCGAACCTGCATATGATATTTTGCCAAAAGAATTTTTGCACATTTCTTGAAGTGATAGCAGTTAGGGGTTCATCTTCGACCCATTTAGAAAAATACTCAATTGCTACCACTGCAAACTTCAGGCTGCCTTTTGCCATTGGAAAAGGGCCGATGAGATCCATTCCCCATCGTGCCATTGGCCATATCAGGGCAATAACTTAAAGATGTGTTAGTGGACGGTGGCTCCATCTACCCATCCACTGGTATCCTTGGCAGGTTCGAACTAACTATTCCGCATCTGTTACAATTGTTGGCCAATAGAGCCCTTGCCGAAGTGTCTTTCCTGCTAGAGCATGGGGGGCTAGATGGCTGCCACATAAGCCTTCATGAATCTCCCGAAGTGTTTCTTGGCCTTCGGGTTGCGAGATGCACCGGAGTAAGGGAGAACAAACTCTAGCTTTGTACAAAATTCCTTTGACAAGCTCATAATTTCGAGCCCTTGCTTGCAACCTTTGGAAATACGGACCGTTTGACAAGACTGCACTGTTTTGCAAAACATCCATAATCGGAGTCCGCCAATCGACGACTGGGATGCAAAGGACTTCTACGGAGGGTAATTGATGCACCGTAGGTTTGATGAGTTCTTCGTAGAAAGCGCCCTCCGGGACGTCCAATGCTCCGGCTGCAGCCTTCGCTAGAATATCTGCAAGTTGATTATCTGCTCGAGGGATACTTTGAATAGAAAATCCTTTAAGCATTGCTTCGATCTTGCGGATTTCTTCTAAATACCTTGCAAGAATACATGGCTTTCTGCCCTGACGGCGATATTATCACAGCTCTAGCTCCGGCACCAGATGCCTGATAGGCTCTGATGGGGGAGTGGTCCCGATCTTCCGCTAGGTAAAGGATAGCTTCGGTTGGTGGAGAATCTCGACGTTGGCGATCCAAGGCTCCGACCCGGCGGATCAAAACCTTGCAATCGTTACACCACTATCTCCATTGGTTATCAACCACGCAGAACGCGATTGACCTCGCCACGAATGCTAATTCCTGCAAGCGAACCCAAGAACACAAGCAATAACAGGAAGGATACAAATCGAATGCCAAATCACAGACAAACGAAGATAAGGTGAGGTTTCACAAACGCCAATGCAGCAGCCAATCGGTCCGGTGCAAGAGGCGGGATCTAAACACAACAGTGTAGATGCAACAAAGCAAAACCTAACCCTAGAGGCGGCTGGCGTGAGAATATATAGGGCGGCGGCCTGTGGAAGGCGAACAGACACAGGGTGTGGGCTAGAAGACGTACAGACTCAGACTATGGGCCAACACGGCCCAGTTCTGTCACGCAGGACTGTTTTAAATACACAGGACGACTCGTGACTCCAAATGAGGTGAAACCAATGGCAAACGATCCGTCTTCTCCTCAGCTTTCCAAAAAGTCAAAGAACGCGCCAATCGGACTTCGTATGAGGAAGTTATGCCCATTTTGGTGCAGGGTGGTTGATGTAGTCCGAACCAGCGAAATCTTGACTTCAAAACATCCGTGCGACTCCGTCTTCAGCTCCAACTCTTCTATTCCATCTCCCATGTTCCTAAGCAACAAAATATCACTAGTATTCAGTAGCATCCCATCCAAACAAATATTGACATAGTTGCTAAGGAAAGAATTAACCTCATGGTTCAAGCGACGGGCACGGGCGCGTGTGATTCGTCCTAGTAACTGAATTGTAGGTGGAGGCTCCATGTGTGTATCATGTGAAGTGATGTCCTCATCAGGCTCCATCAGAAAAAATTGTCCAGAGACCTTCAGAGGTCTCTTCCAGAGCCCATACTACGGATGGAGTCCACTCTACCATGATGTCAGCTATGACTTGGGACTTGATGGATGTTCTCGCCGTGAAGGAAATACCAAAGGGGGCTAGCTCGACAGCCCATTTTCCGATCCTAACCATAGAATCTTTGCTCCGAAGCATATCACCAAGGGGATATGAGGTACGAATGATAAGATTATGTGCTAAGAAGTAATTCCTTAGCTTTCACGAGGCCATTACCAAAGCATAAGAAAATTTTTCGAGCTCAGAGTATCTTGTCTTTGCTTTAGACAAAGCTTCTAAGACAAAGTAGACTGGGTTCTGTGCCAGTTTTCCTTTAAGTTCAACTTCCCTGACCAATACTGCACAAACTACAGAGCCCGTTGCTGCAAGATAAAGGAGAGTTTCTTCTGGGAGGGGCACAATAAGTGTTGATAGATTTCCGAGATAATTTTTAATGTCATCGAAGATCTTCTAGCACTCCGGCATCCACTTGAAACTTTCAGACCCCTTTAGAGCTTTAAAAATTGGAAGGCTTCGCTCAGCTGATCTGGCCAGGAATCTACTGAGGGCTGCGAGCCATCCTGTCAGCTTCTGGACCCGCTTCAGATTTTCTGGTGGAGCCATTCTTTGCAATGCGCTTATCTACGTCGGACTAGCTTTGATTCCTCTATTCGAAACTAAGTACCGTAGTAGTTTTCTTGCTTGCGCCTCGAATATACATTTTTAGGGTTGAGGTGAACTCCACATGCTCGGAGGCTCTCAAAGGTTTTAGCTAAGTCTAGGCTATGACGGTGCTTTACAACACTCTTTATTACAATATCATCCATGTAGGCTTCGACATTTCTGCCTATCTGATGACCTAGAGCTTTAGCTATAAGACATGAGAAGGTGGCTTCGGCATTCCGCAAGCCAAAAGGCATTCGAACATAACAAAATACTCTGGAGGGAGTTATAAAACTTGTCTTGGCTTCGTCTTCGCGCTTTAGCCAGACTTGATGATAACCGGAGTATGCGTCCAGGAAGCTTAACAACTCGAAGCCAGCTATTGAATCTACAAGCTGGTCTATTTGGGGCATAGGGTAGGGGTATCGCGGGCATGCTTTATTCAATGACGTGAAATCAATGCACATGCGCCACTTGCCGGAGCCCTTTTTCTAGACGAAAACGGGTTAGCCAACCACTCCGTGTTGGCTATTTCCTTGATAATTCCGGCCCTCAACAATTTTTCCACCTCCACCTTGGCGAGGTCTGCACTCTCAGCTGATAACTTATGGAGCCCCTAGCACACTGGCCTAGCCTTCGGGTTGACAAGCAAGTTGTGCTCGATGATGCTCCGGTCAACTCTAGGGATGTCTTCGTCAGTCCAAGCGAAGATATCCAAATTTTCCTTAACTACTTCCTCCAGCGAAGTAGCTATTTCCAAAGGTAGCCCCTTGCCGAATTGTATTGGGTACTCCTTGCCATCTTTCAAGATCATCTTCGTGATCACATCACCTTCCGGGCTTGGCTTTAGGGAAGGACCCTTCGAGGAGCTTGAAGACTCCGAAGCCTCCTCCGTGTGCTCCGACACACTATTCACTTGTCGAGGGTCCAGAGGTGGACCATGGCCATACTGCGCTCTTCGGGCTGCATCTTGGTCTCCTGAGGTAGTGAGGAATCCACCTTGCGTAGGCATTTTGAGACACAAATAGTTATGATGTGCTATAGCTCCAAACTGGTTCAGCATTCCCCGCCCGAAAATTGCATTATAGGCATATGGGGCATCAACAACGTCGAAGATAACCTCCTCCACCCTGGCCAGGGGTCCCTCTTCGAAGGCAACCTCGAGGCCTATCTGGCCGAGGGCATCGAGAGGAGGACCTACGAAGCCTTGGAGTGGGCGAGCTAATGGAAGTAGGTGTCTCCAAGGAATGCACATCTGGTCGAAGGCCTGGACAAAGAGTATATCTGCGGAGCTCTCACCATCCACCAGGATCCTTCGGACTTCTACTCCCGCTATATCGGCTGAAATAACGAGGGGGTCAGCATGAGGAAATTTCACCCCCGCGTCATCATTAGCTGTGAAAGAAATAGGTACATGATACCACTCAGGCATTTCTGCCACCGAACTCAAGGTCCCTATGTGCCCTACTTCACGAACATATTCTCTTCGTTGCCTTTTTGACATGTTACCGAGGGTCCCCCCTTCGGAGATGGGCAAGACCACTCGCTTGCCACGATCTTGGGGATCTTCCTGCTTCGGTGGTGGCATAATGTTGGCCACCGAGAGTTGCATCATTGCTTCAGGTTTGCTGGCTCGAGCCACGGCTTGCACAGGCTCTAAACGCACTACTAGAGGGGCATGGTCCGAAGTACCTCGCCCTGAGCTTCGTCCTAGGTATTCACCCCAAAGGGTTAATACGGACTTGCAATCTTTCGTGTCATGGCTTCTATTCTCACCATGCACACAATAGAAAAAGCTTTGGCGCCTGCCAGCCACTCTCTCTTGGGGCTTCAAGTACCAGCATTGTAACCTTGCGCCTGTTGAAAGTTGACAGGCATCTTCAGGGCGGAGGGTGCAATATTTAACACCTCGGAGCGGAATTGTTTCTTTCCCCACCTATGTTCATTGAAGCGATTGTCAAGAGGGGCTTGCGGAGAGGTTGGGACTTCAGGCTCCGTCGTCACTTCTCGAAGGGCTGGTGCAGGTGTTGCGATTCTCCAGAGGCAGCCTTCCTTTGCCTTGGCATACTGTTCGAAGTATGCCATCAGCTGTGCTACAGACGGCAACCGCTTCCAATGAAGTTTGCTAAGGAGATCTGGGTTCAACACCCCTTCGCGTGCGGCATCGACTATCGAAGAGGTAGACAAGCCTTTGATCTAAGAATTGGTGTGGGCGTAGCGTGTGAAATACTCCCGAAGCATCTCCCATGCTCGCTGCTTCACCTAGAATAGACTTCCGGACGACATCGAGGCTACAAATGTACCCTGGAAGTTACTTACGAACTTCCTCTTCAATTGCTCCCATGACTTGATCGATCCTGGCTTTAGGGACTAGAACCATCAGAGAGCCACACCTTCTAGTGCGAGAGGGAAGCACTTCGTGATAGTGTTACGCACCCCACCGCTGGCTTCTACTGCCAAGGCATACGAACGAGAGAATTCTTTGGGGTCAGACCCACCGGAGTATTTGTGTAGCTTCGAGGCCTTGAACCTGGGGTCAAAGGGCACTTTCTACAGGTCCGGATGCAATGGAGACTCGTCCTCGAAGGATGCATTCTCGGCTTTCTCCGGGACTTGAGGAGCTTCGGGATAGTGTCCAGGACCATCGACTTGAGGTGCCTCCGGAGCTTGAGTGAAGGATTGAGAGCGAAGTCGATCAACACCTTCTTTCCTCCACCTTGCTACTTCCTCCTGAAGTCACGCTACTTGGGTAGCCACATCCTCAGGAAGGTCTTCATCTCCTCCGGAGGGGATCTCTGTGTATAGGGAACTGAGGTGATCAGTTCGAAGCACTGAGGGAGGTGCTTGGGGACCTCTGGGTTTTCGTGGTCTAGGGACCCCTTTGGGGGTTGGTGGAACGACTGAGGGTCCCGCACCGTTGGTCCGAGGGGACCTTCGGGGAGGATCTATGGCTAGACT
Source organism: Zizania palustris (assembly GCA_019279435.1). Classification (NCBI taxonomy): domain Eukaryota; kingdom Viridiplantae; phylum Streptophyta; class Magnoliopsida; order Poales; family Poaceae; genus Zizania; species Zizania palustris. The sequence continues at coordinate 75,521,256 of JAAALK010000289.1, read as the reverse complement.
CCGCTTGGGAGGCATGGCTAATGAAGTTAGGGTCCGAAGACCAAAGACTTCAACTGGTTTGGGAAGATGAGGAAAGGCCTTCAAGCTGCACTAGGAAGCCCCTTACCGAAGGGTGCGTGAAATCCTGGGACTCCGAATCTCCCTCCGTAAGTGCTCTTCAAAGTGCAGTCAGCGGCGGAGAACTAGCTTTTAGAACTAGGTTCCCCATGGACAGCGCCAACTGTTGGCGTAAAAGATTACGCTAACAGGTTCTGTAAGATTAAGAACTAACAAACAATAGTTTGCGAAGCGAACTATCTCAAGCCTCCGAATTGGATAAAAGCTCGAACTAGTTCAAAGTTGTGTATTTAATATCTGAATATTCGATGCCTATTATAGGGTAAAAAGGGGGTATTTATAGGTAAAAACTCTAAGGAAAAGACCCTTTTACCCCTCAATTACAACTGACATAGTGGAAACTATTCGGTACCCCAAATAGGGCTAAAATAGTAAAATCTAGCCAGAGAGGATAGATAAGGCAAACGTCTCATCAATCTTGCTGTTTCCCACTGTAGCATCGGAGCCTTCGGAGGATACCTTCGAACAGATGCTCCGAAGTACCCTTCGACTCGGAAACTCCATCAACTTGGAGATGAACTTTTGTTTTGATGTTGATGAATTGACTTTGCCTATTGATCTTAAAAACCTTGGGGATGAAGTATATCCCCCCAACACCGTGGACTCAAACTTTACCAAATGGATGTCAAAAGTGCTTTTCTTAATGGCTTCATAGGCGAAGATGTTTATTTAAAACAACCCCCGGTTTTGAAAACCCCAAATACCATAGAGTCCTTAAACTTCATAACGCTCTTTATGGACTCAAGCAGGTCCCTCGGGCTTGGTATGATAAACTTAAGTCTTTTCTGCTTGAGTGAGGGTATTTGATGGGATATGTTGATAAAACCCTTTTCACTCCGAAGCATGGCAAAGATTTCCTCCTATTTCAGATTTATGTTGACGATATCATCTTTGGTGGATCTTCTAATGCTTTGGTAGCCGAGTTTGTTGATACCATGAGCAGCGAGTTCGAGATGTCCATGATGGGCGAACTCACGTTTTTCCATGGTTTGCAAATCAAGCAAAGAAAACAAGGTACCTTCGTCTATCAGATGAAGTACATCAAGGACCTGCTCAAGAAGTTTGACATGGTTGATGCGAAGCCCCTTGCCACTCTGATGGCTACTTCGGTAGCATTGGACGCCGAAGAGGATGGAGAAGCCATAGATCAGAAGGAGTTCCGAACCATTATCAGCTCCCTCCTCTACTTGACTGCTACGAGGCCAGACATACACTTCGCTGTGTGTTTGTGTGCTCGTTTTCAGGCTTCACTAAGGGCATCGCACCGCCAAGCGGTAAAGCGCATACTCAGGTATCTCAAACATACCCTCGAATTTGGCATTTGGTATCCTGCATCTTCTTCTTTGTCCTTCGTAGTTATTCGGATGCAGATTTTGCTGGGTGTAGAATTGATAGGAAAAGTACCTCTAGTACTTGTCATTTTCTAGATACTTCACTGGTTGGCTGGTCTTCCCGCAAATAGTCTAGTGTTGCTTAATCTACAGCCGAGGCTGAATATATTGCCGCAGATAGCTGTTGCTCACAGATTTTGTGGATGGTATCCACTTTAATGGATTTTGTGTTACATTATAAGAGTGTTCCACTTTTTTGTGATAACACTAGTGCGATTTGTATTGCCAACAACCCAATTCAGCATTTTCTCAGAGATCACAATGAGAAGGGTGATATTGAACTTCAATATGTTGATACCCAGAACCAGCTTGCAGATATATTTACCAAACCTCTCGATGAGTCTCGATTTGCTTATTTGCGTGGGGAACTTGGTATTTGTCATCCCTATGGCATCTTGTTAGGGGGAGTTGTGTGTCATTGCATAAGTTTCTGTCATATGATTAACTGCTTTTAAATGTACGTACCTATATATGTTCTTGAATTATTGCCTTTAATCATGATGATTTTGCTCTATTGAAAATGTCTGATATTTGTCATGAGCATGGTTTTTATTTTCTAAAAATTAAAACATGACCACTGCTTAGTCTAGTAACTAACATGAGTAGGCTGATTGCATTTGCTATCTTTTATATACCTAGTAGCTACGTCTTTTACACTTGGATGCAAACATGCAACTTGAACATTTATATGCCTTTATGGAAATCTTGTACTGGAAATTGATGAAAATCGTGAAATAGATATCCATGTCTTTTGTGCTAATATTGAAAATATCCAAGTGGGTTTGCTTTGTCGTACTATATTGTTATAGACTGCTTACCATTGCACTTCTATATGAACTGGGACATTGTAGTGTATGCTATGACTAATGCTTTAAGCTTCTGATGGTCTTTGCTTGACATAGGCTTGGCTTAGTCGGTTAGCATAAGGTTGACATGAAATAACCCCTAGCATTAAGATCAAAAGAAAATGGATAATAAACTTGAAAATATTGAATGATCACAAGTTTGTTGAAGCTCCATGTCATTTGACTATGATTGTCTGGGTAGTATTTGCTAGCTTTTACATTCCAGGCTTTACCTTGTTGAGTATGCTAGTCTGAGTGGTGATGCTTTTATTTGCTAAAATCCTGAATATGCTTGCTCGTGCTTTTCATTGGATATGATTCATATGAGCTTATCATGCAGTACTTTTAGACACTATTCAAGTCAAATGCTAGTTTTGTATTGTAATTGCTGCTAATCATGTTTTAGAAGCTTGCATATGCACTCACCCTCATACTTCTCTCTGCATCATTTAATTGCTCCTTGATTCTTGCATTGCCAAAGGGGGAGAATATTTGTAATTCAGGGGGAGTGTTTGTTGCCAAAGGGGGAGGTTTGCCAAAGGGGTTCTTTATTTGAAAGGGGAGAAGTTCTTTTATCAAGTGACATGATTTGGCTCTTTTTTGAGTTTTTATGGTCACTTGTATGCTGAAAAGTTTCAATTTTTCTTGAACTTGAATTTGGTTGTCAATGCACTCATCAACGGGGAGATTGAGAAACCAAGTTGAAATGTGCCTTGGTTTCAAGTCTATGATGAGTGATTGATATGTTTCCTTCTGGATGAAGGGGTCCCTCCGAAGGGGTTTAGGAGGTGTTTCATCGAAGGGTTCGGTGCTTCTTGGTTGTACATGTGTGCAATGAAGTATATCTGTCGGAGGGGTCCGACAGAATTCATTTTGGAGAATGTACCGAAGGGTTAGGTATTTTGGGTGGTACACCAGAGTGTTTACCAGAGGGTGTTTACCCGGATAGGTCTCTAGGGTATCAGATACACATGTCTTTTTGTCGTTGGTGTGCAGGTGACTTCGGAGGTGATGGGATGGTTCGTAGTAGGTGAACCTGGGTCAAGTAGGGAACTTGATGCCAGGCGAGCTGGGTGCTCGGTCACGGAGGCTGCATGGAGTCAAGGTTGGTCCTCGGGTCGAGGTGCACTAGGCGAAGGCAGAAAGTGCGGAGGGTGGCTCCGGCTGAAGGTATCCCATGACAAAGTCCTCTGCAATGAGGCAAGGCTTTCGAAGTGTGCTCCGGATGGAGGCGCTCGAAGGGTCACCTGACGAAGATCTCAGAAGTCGAGGTGCATCGAAGGCATGGTCTAGATAATGCTCTTCGTGAGTGTGCTCTGAGCGAAGACACTACGAAGGAGTGCTTATGGAAGTGCTTCATGCGGAGGCCTTGGATGAAGGAGGGACTTTAGAAGGTGGTGAAGGTACTTCGAAGGTAGGGCTTCGGAGTGTGGATGACTTGATGTACTTCGGTCATGCATGGCTTCCGTACACGAATGTGCAGAGTTCGAGTTTGTAGTAGCTGCGAAGTTAGGGTGGTTCAATCTGGAGGTGATGGAGTGAAGGCTCAAGGGCTTCGACGGCTTCGACTCAAAACCATCAATGTATCAAAGACTGACTTCGGTGAAGCGAAGGCCTTCCGGTTCAAAGCATGCCACTAAAGCCTCTGCACACTTCGTGTGCGAAGGGGCTCCAAAAGATTTCGCTTTGCAAAAGCTGATTATGTCTGCTGTGCAAAAGCTGATACTCTCTGCTCTGCGAAGCTGACAAAAGGAGCTTCCAATAAAATAGACTACCAATTGTACCCCCGTGTCTGCGAGAGACAAAAATGTTGTAAACCCTAGGGGTATTGTAGTCTATTCGTAGGTCAGAGTAGTGCCTATAAAAGGAGAGGCAGGTTGAGGTCTAGGGCAACACTGTGTACTCCACTTTTAGAACCTTTTGTTTTACCTATAGCCTTGGCCAGCCTCCATGAAGTGTTCTCTGAACTTGTGAGTTTTGTGTTCCCTGTTCTTGCAATGAAATTTCTGTTTTGTTTTTCTTTAATTGCATGAACTTGTATCTATGATATTTGCACTGCGTGAGTTGAGTTTTCTGCATTTCACTTCGTTCTGTGTAAACCATAATTCTTGCTTTGTTTCATTTCTAACGAAGTGTTTTTGTCTCTCATGCGTGCGATTCTTGTGAGTGAATCTGGTGTATGTTCGCTCTGTGTTAATCGAAGCTTAGTCCTCACTGATTACTAGCGAAGCACTTTGTGAAATGTGTATTCTAAGCCTATTTTCTTATCATAGCTGAAGTCCTTGCGGTCAGTTCATTTACTCCTGTTTAGTGCACTCCCAAGTGTGAAGCCTAGTACCTGTTACTAGTGCGGAGTATTTGTCTGGAGCCCTCTGAGGGAAACGTACTTGTGCGAAGTACGGTAGTACGAAGCCTGCTCTAAGGCACCTTTTGATTGTAAGTCGAAGCACTCTTCGGCTTAATAACTCCACCATCTTCGGGCATAAGCTCGGAGCTTCGAAGCCGATAAGTTATCTTGACTATCAATCTCTAAGTCCTGAAGGTAGAGTATTTTCCCCCAACAGTAGCCCCTCGAATACGCTTCTCCGATTTTAACCTGTATAGTAGGAAAGCAGTATACGCAAGGAATATTTTCATATTCAGAGACTTAGAGAAATTTGAAGGCATTACAATTATTCGAAGGGCCTCTAACCCTGAAGCATCCGGGCAATGGCCTCGAACCAGAACTGTTGTGTGAACGCTTCATGAGAAAGAGAACCGTTGCGGAGTTTAAACGTCATGAGGAGCCGTTAATCTGAAGCCGTTACTCTACAAGTAGCCGTTATGCTCTCGAAAAGGTAACGGTCGAAATTTACATTGGACTCACACCGTTTCGCTTCCTGGGCCCACCTGCTAGCGACGGAAGTCGAACCTGCAATGTGAATGCAATCGAAGCGCAATAACTATCGAGAGGCTATAAAAGGGGAATCGGAATTCACCAAGAACTTTTACCATGCTTGAGATCCGAAACTTACTCTCTTCAACCTCCAAATCTCTCAACTTCCCAAGTGATCGAGCCATGGCGAGGACCAGCCACACCATGCCAGCGGCAGCGGGTACTTTGGTGCAGAGGCAGGCTTGGGTGGCTTCAGCGGTAGCGGCAATGGTGGGGGCTTTGAGAGATGTTTGGCCCAAGAACCCTCAAGAGCTCCGCCCTCCATCCAAGAAGAAAATCCCCCAAAGCTTCCTCATCGGCCAGTCTACAAGCACCGAAGAATCCATAGAAGAAGCCGTGGATGGGAAGCTAGGGTCCGGAATGAGGACTCGGGTCCCCAGAACAGAGTCGACCCCGAGGCCACGAAGCGGAGAAGTTGTAGTCTTTGAAGCATTATTCGAAGCGGGTCTAGGGATCCCTGCCATCAACTTTTTATCAGAGGTACTAGAAATGTTTCATATTACCTTGCATCAACTGTCTCCCAACGCCATCGCACGGCTGGCCATCTTCGAATGGGTGCTTCGAGCTGAAGGATGCGAAGGACGATCAGAGATCTTCACCGCCACTCACGAGGCTATCTGCCAGCCGAAGCCACAAGATGGCCCCGGAGACACCAAGGTGATAACAGCCTTCAGAAGTGTTAACTTCCAGCTACGGAGGGAGCACGCTCAGCACTTTCCCGCGAAGGCCATCAACGACCGATGGTACACCAACTGGATCCTCCGGTGGTTCTACGCCGAGGTCGGAGAAGATTCCCCCTTCACCGGACCTCTTCAAGAAATCTGATTTCTGAAGGAGGCGGAAGTCACCCCGAACCCTATGAGGAGCCATGCTGAAGAGCGTGGGCCTCATGAGTCCAGATGTGATGAGTCATTGTCAACGGTAGTCAAAGAGGACTAAAGAGAGAGAGAAGAGCTGCTGTGTCTAGGCCGCATGTGACTCAGGTACACGGGCAGTGAGCGACTGTTGGGCAGAGGGGCCGTGAAGTCGGGCTGGCCCAATCCGGGTACATGGGCTAGGAGCAGCAGAGGATCCACTGGGCTGTTGACCAGGATTGACTCAGGTACACGGGCGGTGAGTGATTGCTGGGCTGAGAGAGCCGCGGAATCAAGCCGGCCCAATCCGGGTACTTGGTGCAAAGTCGGTGGACACTTTGTCAGTTTCGGCGCAAAACTGACAACCGCTGATCTCGCATCGGACTGTTTAGAGGCGAAGCCATAGTCGTTATGAAAGCTCCGCTTCCGAATAAGTCATCTATAAATAGGAGTTTACTATTTTGTCCTTAGGCCCACAGTCAGTCAGTCGAGTCTGTAAAAAAATCCTAAGGGCAGTTTGGTCTTTTCAATTTATTTCAGCGTCTGTAAAAAACCCTAAGGGTCTGAGGGAATATTCCTAGGCTATTGGGCTGCCTATAAATAGGGCCCCAATCCCTAGGGTTAGGGTTACGCTTTCTGTAATTCACTTTAATCCAGCACAAAAGTTTGGGTCACTTTTTGTGTTCATCTGCCTGTGTGCGCCGCCAACGTTTCATGGTGTTTCTGTTCATCGAGGGATTTTTCCGTCTTCTCTTCGATCGATAGTCTGGAACTCTGTCATCCAGCTACACACTTCGACGTTGCAGGCTTTGATCAACAACCTTCGACTTCATCAGCCTTCGCCTTACAACTTCGATGTAGGCTTCGACACTGCATACCTCGAAGCAGGCTTCATCATCTACAGGCTTCGCACCGTACAGGCTTCATCAAGTTTTGAACATGAGACAAACTTTGCACAGTAACCTTCCATCTCTTTTCGCATGCACTAAGATTAATTGATGTGATGGTTTATTTCCGTGAACCTTGATCTGCCCATGGTTTAAATGCTTTGTTATTCTACCTATTAGCACTGTGTTGGTGTTTCTTTGTCTTGGACACCGGTCGCTTATAGGCTAGATACTTTTAGGCTTTGACGATCTGTTCACATTTGCCTGCTAAGTCTTTTGAGGTGCGTTGGGTGTTGGGAGCAGGCCATTGATTCGAAAGAATTTTTAGGTGCCCATTCACCCCCCTCTGGTCACTACTTTCGGTCCTACAAGTGGTATTAGAGCCTGGTTAGGTTTTTTCCATACCTTAACTGGTTCTAAACCCCAGTAGTGATCATGACGTCTCCTGGAAAGGTCCCGTCCTTGGAAGCTTATGGCTATAATTATTGGAATACTCGCATGCGAGCTTATCTCATGAGCCAAAGCTCGGACATCTGGGACATTTGTGTTCACGCTACTTTCACCATATTGCCAGTTGCTGAGCGTAATTCTCCTGATATTATCGCCCAGCATCTGAACAACAACAAAGCCGTGAACATTTTGTTTTCTGGAATAGGTCCCTTTGAATTTGAGCGTGTGAGCCATCTCACCACTGCGAGAGAGATCTGGGCTACCCTTCAAGCACACCATGAGGGGACAGCCCAGGTCAAGGCTCGACTCTATCAGACCTACCGGCGTGAATACGAGAATTTCACACAGAAGCCGTGTGAATCTGTTGAAGCGTTGTTTGGTCGTTTTCAATCGATCATAAACAAGCTTCGGGCCAACAAGGCTGAGGGTGTTCAGTTAGTCTCAGATCATGAGCAGGCGCTCAAGGTTCTCCATACCATGGACCCTAAGATCTGGGAGATCAAGGTATCCTCTATCATTGAGAGCACATCTTATGATACCTTGACCATTTCTGAGTTGTTTAGCAAGCTGAAGGCCACTGAGGTTGATACCCAGTTGAGATCAAATCTCACTGGCTCTGGATCAAAGACCCTGGCCCTTGCAACTCCTTCTGACCCCTCCTCTGTGAGCTGTGCTGGGTTCTCTTTGATGTCTATCACTGAGGACCAGCTCGAGTCGTTGGGAGATGACAAAAGAAAGTTCAAAAAGACTTGCCACAAAGACCAGATGCTTTGAGTGTGGTGACCCAGGACATTTCATCGCCGACTGCCCCAAGCGCAATGGTCACAAGAAGGGCACCGGTGGTGGCTTCCACGACTCCGACAAGCACGATAGCTCCTCATTCACCAAGGGCAAGCCAAAGACCAGATTCTTCAGAAAGGCCCTGAAGGACTACCGGCGAGAGAACAAGAAGCGCGACAAGGCCTTCTTCGCCGAGATGGATAAGAGCTACTCCAAGCGGTCCACGTCTTCTTCCTCTTCATCGAGCTCAAGCGATGAGGATATTGTCATCAGGAAGGGGAAGGACAAGGATGATCCGGCGGGCCTTTTGCTTCATGGCTTTCGGGGACAGACCGAAGAGCCGCTCACATGCACGCCGAAGATCCCACAAGAGTTTCTCCTCAATGGCTCTTGGTGATAGGAAAGAGAAGGGCTCCTCCGATGACTCCGACGACGACGACAATGAAAAGGTATCATCTTATGAACGCGAAATCGTTGATTTACTTGAAAGCAATTGTCAGGAGTTAAAATATCGGGAAAAACTGCTTAGGGGGGCTAAGAAGAGGATAGATGAATTAGTGAGCTTGCCGTGGCCAACGGTAGAATTAAGAGTCTATCTTCTTCCCCTTGCTTGGGTGATAGAAGTGAGTGCCCAAAGTGTGAGGTGCTTCTGTGTGACCTGTCGACTCTGAAGTCCAGGTACACAGAAAGGGTTGAAGAGAGGGACACTTTGGCCACTGAGCTTGAGAGTGCTCAGCTGGAGTTGAAAGATGCTCATGCCACTGTCATCGTACCCTGTGCTGATTGCCCATCTCATCTAGCTAGTTTAGCTGAGCTGAAAGCCAAGGGCGATGAGCATTTGGGTGATTTGGAGAGAGTGAGAGCTAAGCTGGCTCAGACTAGGCTAGAGCTTGAGACACTATCAGTTCCACCCACTGTCTATGAGAACTGCTTGCCTCTTAGACTGGAGTTGATTAAGCTGAAAGCTGAGAAGTCCGTCCAAGTAGATAGAGAGTGTGAGACCTGCTTATCTCAGGTGGAGGTACTAGCTTCCTTGAGAGAGGAGCTAGCTGATGCCCAGAATGAAAACTATTACCTTCGTTCAATCCTGAGTTGGATCAGTGCTAGAGAGCCATGACTCGGCATGATGATCCACCAGTTTATGAGGCAGGATGGGTTTGGGGTAGGCTACACCTACACCAAGGCTAACTTTGAGAGTGCCATTAGCCGGGTAGTGGAGTGGAGTAAAATGACTCCTGGGCAGAGATACCCCAAGACTCACTACATTGAGTCTTTCCAGGCTAGTCAGCCCAAGGATGGAGTGTTCCAAGAATAGCCCAAAGCTCCACCCTAGAAGCCCATATGGGTTCCAAAGCCCAAACACCTCCACACTTCTCTTGACTCTCTTCCTGGACCCTCTCAAAACCAATAAGACTACACCAAACACCACTAAGCCCAAAAACACCAAGCCTCAACCAGATCCCGAGAAGCCCACCTATCACTATGAGTATTGTCAAAGAGACGGGCATCTTACGGAGTTTTGCTTCAGGAGGAAGCGGGTTGAGAGAGCAAATAGAGCTTGTGGTGGCCAGGAGCAGTTCTACCAGCAGGGTGGTAGACTGAGAGTTCTTCGACTCAGAGAGAGGCTGGAGGCCAGGCCGCGTCGTGTAGGTGGTTGTAGGGGAGACGGCCTTCATGCCCGTGCTCCAGATGGTGGTGTTCGTTCCGGCAGAGCTCCAGGCCATTTTGGCTACGGTCCTCGACCTCATGGCCGAGGTCTTAGGCAGAACCATGGACCACACTTTGAGCCGCGCCTTGGTCCAAACTCTTCTAATGGTTTTTGCTTTCTCTCTTTTGAGCAGATGGCTCGACACTGGTTTAGTTCTTTTGCTAAACCTAGTGCCGAACCATTTGCTCCCCCTTACAACCACTAATTGTGCAGGATCGAGGACTGGAGGACGTTTAGATCATAGACTGAGGATGCTCTCGCCACATGACGGGACATCGCAGATGGTTCTCCAGTCTCACTCCCCCGAGCTCCAAAGAGTACATCACATTCGGGAACAATGGTCGAGGGAAGGTACACGGCATTGGCTCAATTCGCATCTCTAACCATTTCTCTTTAAAGAACGTTGCTTTGGTTGGAAATTTGAACTTCAATTTGATTTCTGTTTCACAACTTCTTGAGGATTGGTTGGAGGTTCATTTTAAGAAGGGCAGTTCTTCTGTGATTGATTCTAGAGGGTCTTTGATTTGCCAGATATTACCTTTTGGTAAGGTTTTTCGGATTGACTTCTCTAGTTCTTTTGGCCCTTCTCGCTGTTTTATTGCTGGATCCTCCTCTGAGCTCTGGAAGTGGCATAGGAGGTTAGGTCATTTGAGTTTTGATCTGCTAGTCAGGTTGAGCTCTATGGACCTCATCCGAGGATTGCCCAAGCTTAAAATGGAAAAGGATCTAGTTTGCCATCCCTGTCATCACGGGAAAATGGTTGCCGCTTCTCACTCACCTATGACTCAGGTGATGACTTCGTATCTAGGCGAGCTATTACACATGGACACTATAGGTCCAGCTTGGGTACGCTCAGTCGGTGGGAAGTGGTATGCGCTTGTGATTGTTGACGATTTTTCTCGATTTTCGTGGGTTTTCTTTTTGGAGTCTAAGGATGAAACTTTTCATTTTGTTCATGAACTGATTTTGAAGCTGAAGAATGAGAACAATGGTCGGATGCGAGCAATTCGCTCCGACAACGGCTCTGAGTTCAAGAACTCTCAGTTCGTCAGCTTCTGTAGTGATCAGGGTCTTGACCATCAGTTTTCTGCTCCTTACACTCCCCCATAGAATGGCATTGTGGAACGAAAGAACCGCACGCTAGTCGAGATGGCCAGGACGATGCTCGATGAGCACAGGACTCCTAGGCGTTTTTGGGCTGAAGCCATGAACACAGCTTGCTATCTGGCCAATCGCATTTTTCTTAAAGCTTACCTAGGTAAGACTTTATACGAGTTGCGGTTTGGCAGACAACCCAAGGTGAGCCAATTGCGAGCATTTGGTTGCAAGTGCTTCATGCTCAAGAAGGGTGGGCATTTGGACAAATTTGAGTCTCGTTGCTGGGATGGTGTTTTTCTTGGCTATGCTTTGCATTCTCGAGGCTTCCGTGTTTGGAACCTCAACTCCCAGCAGCTTGTCGAGACTTGTGAGGTTTCTTTTGATGAGTCCTTGCCTTCTTTGACTCCATCTTTTGAGCCTTCTGGAGATGGTGAGCTCGGAGAGTCCATCTTCGAGGAAGATGAGGACACTCCAGCTGTTGATGAGGGTGGGCCTTCTGCACTGCCTGCAGAACCCACACCTTTTGAGACTTCGACTAAGGACGAGGGTGGACCTCTGATCACTTCTTCCACTTCGATCGAGCCCCATCAATCGAGTCCAGAGGTGCCTGCTCCTGACTCCGGTGAGGTGACTTCAGATCACCAGGGATCCCGAGCAGTTCAGCGCGATCACCCCTCAGAGCTCATCATCGGTGATTTGTGTGCGAGGACATTGCGTTCTTCTGTTGACGCACTTGCTGTGTTTTGTGAATCTGCTTTTGTTGCATCTTTTGAGCCTAGAGACATTTCTCATGCTCTTTCTCATTCAAATTGGATTAATGCTATGCAAGAAGAGCTTGAGAATTTTGTCCGCAATCGGGTTTGGACACCGGTTGATCTGCCACCTGAATGCAACCCTATAGGCACCAAGTGGGTGTTCAAGAACAAGCAAGGTGAAGATGGGGTTGTGGTGCGCAACAAAGCTCGACTGGTTGCCCAGGGTTTTTGCCAGAAGGAAGGTATTGACTTTTATGAAACTTTCGCCCCTGTTGCCCGTCTTGAGTCCATTCGCATTCTCTTAGCTTTTGCCGCTTCAAAGGGTTTTAAGCTTTTTCAAATGGATGTCAAGAGTGCTTTTCTGAACGGGTACATAGAGGAGGAGGTTTATATTAGGCAGCCCCCCGGTTTTGAGAACCCTAATTTTCCTCGACATGTTTTTAAGCTGCAAAAAGCTTTATATGGTCTGAAGCAAGCCCCCAGGGCTTGGTATGACCGGTTGTTGGGGGAAAATATCCCATCTTCGGGGTTATTGCCGTAACAGCACAAAAGCAGATAATGGATTCGAAGGTTTCCAGACGTCCATCTTCGAAGATACCCTGAGTCAAGCTCGAAGTACGAAGATAGGAATTGGTTCGAAGTACATCTTCAAACTAAGGCTTTTTGAGATCTTTATTGCCAACTAAGATGGAAGATTTATCTTTTATATTATTAGATTAGTCTTTTACCATTTTAGCCCTATCAAGGGTACCGAATAGTTTCCACTATGTCGGTTGTAATAGAGGGGTAAATAGGTCTTTTCCTTCATATTTGGGCCTATAAATAGCCGCCATTTCACCCTGTAATAGGGATCGAATACAAGTTATTCAATACATACATTCGAACTATTCTAAGTTATTATCCTTTCGGAGGCTTAGAACAGTTCACTTCGCAAACACTTCGTTTGTTAGTTTCTAATCTACAGTTGGCGCCGTCCGTGGGGAACCTAGTCCAAAAACTTCGTTCTCTACCAACTTCTTACATCATGCCTCCTAAGCGGAGCTCACCCCGTAACCCTGTTCGGAGGTCCTCTCGGATCTCCGGAGAGACACCATCCAACACGGTTGAAGTCGGAGGGCCTTCGACATTCCCTCCACCTCAAACTCCGAAAGGAGTTTCCATCCCTCGAACATACAGAGCTTCTCTGCCAAATCCTTCCATATTTCGACCACCTGGAATCCCTCTTCCACCTTCCATCCCACTTCGAACTGATCCTACTAGTTCTCAAGACCCGGAAGATCCTTCCGGAGGAGATGAAGACAATCTTGGAGATATGGCCACTCAAATGGCCAACCTTCAAGCTGAAGTAGCAAGATGGCCACAAGAGGCTGCGAACAGGCTTCGCTCTCAAGCCATCCCAGCTATCCCAGAAGTGCCCGAAGATGACGAACCCGGTTATCCCGAAGCCCCAGAGAACGCCTCCTTCGATAATGAATCTCCGCTGCATCCTGAGCTGCAGAAAGTTCGCTTTGATCCGAAGTTTAAAACTTCGAAGCTCTGTAAGTATGCTGGAGATGAAGATCCCGGAGAGTTTGTTCGTTCTTATGCCCTAGCAATTGAAGCTAGCGGAGGAGTTCGAGACACCATGGCAAAGTGCTTCCCCTTAGCTCTTCAAGGAGTGGCATTAAGGTGGTTCTGGTCTTTGAAGCCAGGATCCATTAATTCATGGGGGCAGCTGAAGAAGAAGTTTGTAAGCAATTTTCAAGGCACCTTCGTGCCTCCAATATCAACGGGAAGCCTTTTCCAGGTGAAGCAGCTCCCCGGAGAGACATTAAGGAAATATTTCAATCGCTTCGCTCATACGAAGTCGCAGATCCGGGGGTTGTCTGCATCTTCGGTAGTTGATGCAGCTCGGGAAGGCGTCACTCATCAAGGCCTCCTGGATAAGCTTCATCGGAAAAGCATATCCTCGGTCTCTCAGCTGATGTCATACTTCGAGGAGTATGCGAGGTCGGAAGAGGGTTGGCTTCGAAGAACTGCAGCTACTTCATCCATATTGCAAGAAGTTAAAGTAGAAGTAAAAACTTTGGCACAGCCGCAAGAACCAGTCTTCGAAGTTCAACATGATCGGAGAAGGGGGCAAAAACACCCTCGTTCTGAAGTCTTGAATATTGCACCCCCACAGAAGTTTACACAGAGAGCTCCACAGTCTTCGGGGAACAAGGCCAGCGGCTGGAGGCCGCCAGGGAAAACGGCTGGCAAAGGCCAGACCCTTTTTTGCTGCATCCATGGTGAAAATCGAAGCCATGCAACTGATACTTGCAAGGCTATACTTACTCTAAGAGGAGAGTATCTAGAAAGAACTTCGGGTCGAGGTACTACCGACCGAGTTCCAGCTGCAGCGCGCCCAGAGCCGGTCCTGGCTGTGGCGCGGATAGAAAACTTTGATGCCGCAAGACACCCTCCAGTGGCTAATGTTATGCCACCCCCGAAGCAAGAGGAAGGGCAAGACCGAGGGAAAAGGGTAGTCCTCCCCATCTCCGGAGGGGGTACCCTCGGAAGCATGTCAAAAAGACAGCGAAGAGACTACGTCAGAGAAGTAGGCCATATTGGGACTTCGTCATCTGCAGCTGCTATGCCGGAGTGGTCTCATGTACCAATATCCTTTTCTGCGGAGAACGCAGCTGGCATTAAATTCCCGCATGCAGACCCACTTGTTATTACTGCTGATATTGCGGGCACCGAAGTTCGAAGGGTGTTGATTGACGGAGGTAGTTCGGCAGACATCATTTTTGTTCAAGCCTTCGATCAATTGTGCATCTCCATAAAGCATCTCCTTCCAGCGGCTCGTCCTTTGCAAGGCTTCGCAGGACCTCCCCTTGATGCACTCGGCCAAATAGGCCTGGAAGTTACCTTTGGAGAAGGTTTGTTGGCTCGAACTGAGGAAGTAATCTTCGATGTTGTAGATGCCCCGTATGCTTACAACGTCATCTTCGGAAGAGGCATGCTAAACCAGTTCGGAGCTGTGGCGCATCACAATTATTTGTGCATGAAGATGCCCACACAAGCATGAGTCCTTACTGTCTTCGGAGATCAAGCTATTGCCCGAAGAGCGGAATATGGTCATGGCCCCCCTCTTGATCCAAGACAAGTAAACAATGTGCAAGATAATCAAGAAAATTTTTCAGTCCCTTCCGAAGGTTCAACGAAATCCTTTCCGAGACCAAGTCCTGAAGGAGAGATTGCAGTGAAGGTCATTGTTAAAGATGGTAAAGAATATACATTTCAATTTGGTAAAGATTTACCCCCAGAAGTTGCAACCTCCTTGGCAAAGGTGGTGGAAGAGAATTTAGATGTCTTCGCTTGGTCTGACAAAGATATCACCAGAGTCGATCGGGATATCATTGAACATAGTTTACTTGTAAACCCGAAGGCCCGTCCTATTCGGCAAGGAGTCCGGAAAATGTCTGCAGAAAGAGCTGCTCTAGCAAAAGACGAAGTTGAGAAATTGTTGAAGGCTGGGATTATCAGAGAAGTGGCTCACACAGAATGGTTAGCCAACCCAGTCTTCGTCAGAAAGAAGTCTTCCAGAAAGTGGCACATGTGCATTGATTTCACATCCTTGAATAAAGCATGCCCTCGTGACCCCTACCCCATGCCCTGAATTGATCAATTGGTCGACTCCACCGCAGGTTCGGAGTTATTAAGCTTCCTTGACGCGTATTCTGGTTATCATCAAATATGGTTGAAGCGCGAAGATGAGATCAAGACAAGCTTCGTAACTCCTTCGGGAGTCTTTTGCTATGTAAGAATGCCTTTTGGCTTAAGAAATGCCGGGGCTACTTTTTCGAGGTTAGTTGCTAAGGCTCTAGGTCATCAATTAAGTCGCAATGTGGAGGCCTATATGGATGATATTGTAATAAAGAGTGCTTTAAAGCACCAACATAGCCTAGACTTAGCAGAAACATTTAATAGCCTTCGGGCATGCGGGATCCATCTTAACCCCGAAAAATGTATCTTCGGAGCAAAGGCTGGAAAGTTGTTAGGGTATTTAGTTTCAAGCAGGGGGATTGAAGCTAGCCCTACTCAAATAACTGCGCTACAAAAGATGGCTCCTCCGCAGAATTTAAAGCAAGTGCAAAAGCTGACTGGGCGTCTGGCAGCACTTAGCAGGTTTTTATCAAGGTCTGCAGAGAGAAGCTTGCCTATATTTAAAGCATTGAAAGGGTCCGAAGATTTTGCATGGACATCGGAGTGTCAGAAAAGCTTCGAAGATATTAAAGAGTATCTCAGTAATCTTGCTACACTCACGGTGCCTACTGCGGACGAAACCATACTCCTTTACCTTGCAGCTACAGGTTCTGCTGTCAGTGCAGTCCTTGTCAGAGAAATGGATTTCAATGGGAAGTTGGTCCAAAATCCTGTTTATTTTGTATCCGAAGCATTATCAGGAGCGAAGACAAGATACTCCGAACTCGAGAAGTTCGTTTATGCTTTGATAATGGCTTCGAGGAAATTAAGACATTATTTTTTGGCACACAATGTAATTGTACCAACTTCGTATCCTTTGGGAGATATGCTTCGAAGTAAGGATTCCACTAGAAGGATTGGGAAGTGGGCAGTTGAGCTAGCACCCTTCGGCATATCTTTTCTAGCAAGGACATCAATCAAATCGCAAGTTTTAGCAGATTTTGTAGCAGAATGGACCCCACCTGCAAATTTGGTTCCGGAGAAGTCAAGTGACGAAGTTTGGACTGTTTATTCTGATGGGGCTTTCCAAGCATCCGGAGCAGGTATTGGAGCAGTATTAATTTCGCCTTCAGGGCAAAGAGCAATGTACTCCGCAAGACTCAACTTTAAGTCTACCAATAATATAGCGGAGTATGAAGGGATTTTACTGGGACTCCGAAAAGCACGTGCTCTAGGGGCTACAAGAATTATTATAAAGACAGATTCTCAGATAGTAGCAGGGCACGTAGATAAAAGTTTCCAGGTTCGGCATCCACAGCTTGCAAAGTACTTAGAAGAAATCCATAAAATTGAAGCACACTTCAAGGGTATTTCCATTCGGAGTATACCAAGAGCAGAAAATGTGCAAGCGGACATCTTAGCAAAAGCTGCAGCCGGAGCTGTGGATGTACCAGAAGAAGCTTTCTATGAGGAGCTCAGTATACCTTCAGTGCCACAAATTCCCTCTGCAGAGATTCTTTGCATTCCTAGTGCAGATTGGAAAAATTCGATCATGGAACTTTTACAGGGAGGAACAAATTTGCCCGAATAGCCACAGCTGTCAAGATTGAAGCTGAGAGCTAGAAATTATCAAATAATCAATGGTATTTTATACAAGGATGAAGTATGTTCCCCTTTACTCCGATGTATATCTCAAGCCGAAGGTCAAGAAATTCTTCGAGAAATTCATGAAGGCCTTTGCGGTAGCCATTTAGCCCCTCGAGCTTTGGCAGGAAAAACACTTCGCCAGGGGCTTTATTGGCCTACAATAACAGCTGATGCGGAGAGCATAGTCCGCACTTGTCAAGGATGTCAGTGGATGGGTCGACGAAGTCATCGCCCACCAACACCTCTTCAAGTCATTGCTCCGGTATGGCCTATGGCCAGATGGGGTATGGATTTAATTGGTCCCTTTCCAGTAGCCAAGGGAAATTTGAAGTTTGCAGTGGTAGCTATTGAGTATTTTTCCAAGTTGGTAGAAGCAGAACCCTTAACAGCTATCACTTTGAACAATGTACAGAAATTCTTTTGGAAGAATATCATTTGCCGGTTCGGAGTGCCTAGACAACTCACAGTTGATAATGGAACACAGTTCGATGCAGAACCTTTCAGGAAGTTTTGCGAAGATCTAGGCATTCAGTTATGTTTTGCTGCAGTGAGGCATCCGCAGTCTAATAGAGCCGTAGAAAGAGCCAATGGTAATATTTTGTCAGGGCTAAATCAAAGGATAGTAGGACTAGCAAAAGGACTGTGGACCGAAGACCTTCCGAAGATTTTGTGGTCCATTCGGACTACACAAACAAGGTCCACGGGTTTTACTCCATTCAGACTACTATTCGGAGATGAAGCTATGACTCCAACGGAGCTCAAAGGAGGATCGTTTCGCAGCACCGAACCGGAGATCGAAGAAGAAAGACAAGCTTCGCTAGATTTATCAGAAGAAACAAGACTTCGAGCTGTGGCAAATTTGTCAAAGTATCATCAGCAGACGAAGGCTTGGTTTGACCCGAAGGTTAAGCTCAATGAACTAAGACCGGGTCATCTTGTTCTACGAAGCATTATAGCGCCAGGGAAGTTAGGAAATAAATGGAAAGGTCCATATCTAATTGTTCATTCAGGACGCCCTGGCTCTTTTAAGTTAGCTAATTTAGAAGGTGAAGAGTTAGCACATACTTGGCATGCGGAGCACCTCAAGCGATACTTCGCATAAGGGCTCCTTGTAATTCACTTGTAATCATCTTCTGAATTAATAAAGCATATGGTCCAGATAATGCCTTCCCCTCATAGACTTCCAGCTTCCGAGTGGACGCACTGGAACCGCGGGGTTGACCGAGAGGGAAGTGTCGTGAAGCTGAATCGTATTTTCGGACTTCGAACCATTGGTTCGAAGCTTCCGATGTGGGGGCTGACATAATCCGGAGTCCAAGCCACCGGCTTGTAGGCATCCGTAAAAGAGCCCAAAACCACATCATACGGAGTCCAAGCCATTGGCTGGTAGACTTCCGTAAAAAGAGCCAAAGGTGGCCAAAACATCCGGAATCCAAGCCATTAGCTGGTAGACTTCCGTAAAAAGAGCCGAAGGTGACCAAAACATGCGAAGTCCAAGCCATTGGCTGGTAGACTTCCGCAAAAAGAGCCGAAGGTGGCCAAAATATACGGAGTCCAAGCCATTGGCTGGTACACATCCGTAAAAAGAGTCCAAAGAGACCATTGCAAACTCCGAACCATGAGCTTCGAATGTATGTTAACATAGTCCAAAGTGACAAATTATCTGAGATACTAAGGTATCTTGAAAGTTATCTCAAGTGATTTCTTTCAAAAAACAAGGGTACTAAGTTGCCATTCTTCAGACTACAAATAGTCGAAGACATTTTATAAGATTTTAAAAGATCTTTAAATTGCAGAGGGGCTCCGAACCCCCAAAAAAATTGTACTCCGAAGTTTTTTTCTTTGCGCATAACCATCTTTGAATACAGTTCGAAGTTGCTTATACCCAAAGAGGGGCTAGTAAATATGGAGACAATTTTAAATCGGTATTCATTATTCGAACGAATATGTTTACAAATTACATCATGAAAAATTGGTATCTATACCAAGAAGGAATCGAAGACCTCTTCGGTCTCTAGAGCTAGGGTTGGAACGACTAGTTCCAGTGCCGGGAGTTCTAACAACTTTGCGTTTAACTCTCTTGCCTCCCTTCGAAGCTCTAAAGTCCTTCTGTTCTTGTTGAAGCTCGGCCCAAGTTCGAAGTCGTTCGGGGCTCCTTTCCCAGCTTCCAAGTTCTTCAGGTTTTTCATTTCGAACTTCATCTTCGTCTTCAGACCATATAACGTCTTTAGAAGATGAAGTGTTCAAGTTAACCTCTTTTTCTTCCTCTTTAATATAAGATAGTATATCTTTGATTACTTCGGGCGCAATTACACCGGAGCTATCTCGAGGAATTAGAAATCGAGGGCGCTTATA
Source organism: Zizania palustris (assembly GCA_019279435.1). NCBI lineage: Eukaryota > Viridiplantae > Streptophyta > Magnoliopsida > Poales > Poaceae > Zizania > Zizania palustris. The sequence continues at coordinate 75,501,765 of JAAALK010000289.1, read as the reverse complement.
AGCTTTTAGAAGATCGAAGGTGGTCCATAATGAGCGAATTTCGTTGTTAATGTCTAACACTTCGATATCTTCAGTATGAGACAAAGCCTAAAAATATGATAAACAAATTTTCATTGATAAATGTTCATAAGCATAAAGCTTTACATAGCCAAAAATCCTAAGGTATTTCTAAACCTGCGGGTTTGGAGGAGGCTGACTGCTTGAAGCTTGGGTCCGAACTTGCTTCTGGCGTTGACCTTCGGCTCTCCATGAAGTTTGGAAGGCTCGCCAGGAAGAAGCCACACCTTCGGAAGGAGTCAGAAGTCGCTCGTCGTCGAAGGTAATTGGGCCCCCTCCTGCGTCCGGAGTTATCGATCAGCCCAAATCTTCGTAGTAGCGAAGTAGGCCGACATCAGCCACTTGTCCGGAGAGTTCTCCATATCGAATGCCCGCTGTCTTCATCTGCTTCGCCACTCCTTGGATCCTTTTCAACCGGCGCAGAAGAGTGATGTTATCATCAGAAGGAAGTGTCCCAGTAGTACCGAAGTACTCCAGGACACCTAGCAACTGATTCATAACTTCCACAGCCACCTTCTCGGACTTCAGCTTGTCTTCGTTCAGCGCATCCTTCATCGAAGTTACTTCTCCAAGAACCCCAGAAAGTCTAGCCGTTTCAGTGGTCAAAATATTCTTTTGGTTCAATAGCTGGCTAGCTTCCTCTTGGAGTCTGACAAGTTCGGTCCCCGCAGTAGCGTGCTCCGTCTGCAATTTTTCAATTTCTGCTCGAAGCACAATTCTCTCGGCTTCGAGCTCTTTATTCGCAGCCTCCAAACCTTGTCTGGCCCTACGCTCCGTTGACACTATATTATCCATTTGAACCACTCGGCTTTCGGAGATGCTAAGATTCCGTTGAAGGACGTTATTTTCCTCCCGAAGACAAGCGATCTCTTCATCATTAGATATATTCGCAGCTCAGGCCAAGATAGTTTGCTGCAAAAAGAAAAAAACCAAGGTAAATATTTATTCGTAGACGGATTCTATGTTATTTCGTAGATGCTTCGTACCTGGTAAGCTGCGCGTTCTATAGCAGCATTAAGCTCCGTCCTGTCCGCCTTGCTCAGAATGGCCACTAAGTTGGTCTCCCCTATGTCGCGGCTAGCTCGATCCAAAGGTTCGAGCAAAGTCCGAAGACCGGTTGTTTGCCCTAAGAAAGGAGCTAACAGGGGAGCATACTTATTGCTTGTTGGTCATCTTCGTCCAGCGAAGGGCCGGAGCGTTGGCTTGTGGTCTTCGGAGCCCCTGGAGACTGGCCCACCTTAGAAGATTGGCTCTCGTCTGTTGAATCAGACGGAGTTGATCTGGAACTCGCAGCGGGGAGGGGTCCTATATTCCTTTTGCCTCTTCCAGGTCCCATTTTAGTAGCTCTCTGGGTTGGCTCCGAAGTCGTCGAAGGTCCAGGAATTATTTCTTCCTGGCGGACCTCTTCCATAGGAGTGGACTCTGTAAAAAAAAGTATTATACATTGTATAAATACAGAAAATAAACATGAAAGAATTTTTCGAAGTCTACCTTCAACATTTTGGAGAGGGGTAATCATCGGACTGTTCGGCGGATCGAAGGCGAGATCTTCATCCGAATCAGCCGTTAAGTCTTCAACTGCAGGAGCATCGTCCTGAGCAGTCCTTGTTGCCTCTTCAGGAATCGAAGCCATAGTAACTTCGACCCCACTCTCATTCACAGGAACTTCGTCCTGAGGTAAATCTCCTTGAACTGCCGAAGTCCTTGGTTGCTCAAGGTTATCTTGAGACTCCGGCACGTTCGCAGGTACTTCAGCTTGTGCAGTCCTTTGAGTTTCATCTTCGTCTATCAGACGCACAAGCAACCTCCCTTCGTCCTCTTGGGAGTCAGAGACTGAAGCCCTTGAGCTCGAAGGTGCAGGATTCGAAGGTGTAGGATTTTTTGGCTTCCGAGCCACCTTCTTCATCGGAGTCTTGGCAGAGCTCGAAGTCCCAGCTTCGGCTTTCCTCTTTTTGGGTCCTTTCTCCGAAGGCACCCAATCCATCAAAGGGGGCGGAACGATTTCCAGCATTCCCCACACTTTGTTAAATCTCTCCCAACTCCCGACCAGCTTGATTCTCCATTCTTTTTCGGTCGGAGTTGGAGCGCCCAAAATCTTCTCCGAAGCCCTTACGATTTTCTCCGAAGTAATAGGGGCTGAAGAAGCTAAAAAATGAATCAAGTTAGTTTTTCTTCGAATGAATATGTATAATACATGTTGTCTTCGAAGTTACCTGCAGGGCTCGAAGTCGAAGTGATCTTTCGGAGGCCGCCTTCCGAATCCTCTTCGAAGATGATAGGCCAGTTGGCCATAAGCGGAGAGATTTGTAACCCAAGGAATTCTTCGGCTAAGTCTCGCATGCTCAACGTCCGACTAATCTTCTGAAGTAGGCTGAGGCGAGCTTCGAGCTGACCTTGGTCCGGTTGCACTAGGGCTTCTTTTCGGAATTGGATTTCTTTCAGGGGTCCGGCCAGAGGATTGCTCGCCCCAACTTCGGCATAAAACCACCTCATGACCCAGTCGGTATACCATCTTGCATTGATGGCTTTAGCAGGAAATTGAAGGGCGTATTCATCCCGAAGCCTGAAGTTAATACTTCCGAAGGCTACTACCACTTTTTCACCTCTGGGGCCTACGAAGGTTTTTGGCTGGCATGAAGCTCTGTGTAGCGCAGCGAAGATCTCTGCCCTCCCCTCACAGCCTTCGGCTCTCAACGCCCATTCGAAGATAGCCAAACGAGCTACTGCGTTCGGAGACATTTGAGGAAGAGTGACGTGAAATAAATCAAGTACCTCCGCCAAGAAGTCCACTGCTGGAAGGCCTAAGCCGGCTTCGAAGAAGGCTTCGAAGACGACCACTTCTCCGGGCCTTGGCGACGGGATGAGTTCTTTTCCAGGCTTGCGGATCATAACTCCGGTGCTAATCCTCCCTTCTACTGTGATTGCCAGTGATTCCCTCTTGCAGGTAGAAGATCCCAGTTGAAAGGATTGATCCAAGTACTTCGTTGATGGCGGGCAGAGACCTTGATCATCAACATTTTGGGGATTTCTCCCTCCTGCCGCCATGGATGTCGTTGCGGGTGTTGGAGGCGCCGTCGCCAACGCCGCAGCCGCTGCTGCTGCAACCGCCTGTTGCCGAGCCAAGGCCGAAGGAGCTCCAGAACACTTGGTTTTCGCCATTGCAGCTACTGGGTTACTTTGGGGGAAAAATGGAGGCTAGGGCTCAAAGGACTCAAAGGGCTCAGAAGGTGTTTGTTTGCAAGAGAGCGGTGGAAAGGTAAACAGAAATGTTCTAGGCCCTCTATTTATAACCTAGACTTTACATTTTTACCGTTAGTCCATGTCGTTTCGCATTCCTGCCCGTTATTTTTCTCCGAAATTAACGCATTCTACGGTTTCCGATAGGAGAAGAAAGCTAACAGCTATTTCTTCTAAGTCTAAAAGACTTTCGAACTTCCTGAGTCAGTTCTAAGATAGTTCGAAAGTAATTGTCTTAAGACTGATTCGGAGTTTGATATCTTCGTACATTTCGGAGATAAATTAAAATCTAATAACCCCTATGCCTGGTTATTTTTTCCTTCCGTATACTGCTCTCCTAACATTACAGGTTAAACGGAGAAGCGTATTCGAGGGGCTACTGTTGGGGGAAAATATCCCATCTTCGGGGTTATTGCCGTAACAGCACAAAAGCAGATAATGGATTCGAAGGTTTCCAGACGTCCATCTTCGAAGATACCCTGAGTCAAGCTCGAAGTACAAAGATAGGAATTGGTTCGAAGTACATCTTCGAACTAAGGCTTTTTGAGATCTTTATTGCCAGCTAAGATGGAAGATTTATCTTTTATATTATTAGATTAGTCTTTTACCATTTTAGCCCTATCAAGGGTACCGAATAGTTTCCACTATGTCGGTTGTAATAGAGGGGTAAATAGGTCTTTTCCTTAATATTTGGGCCTATAAATACCCCCATTTCACCCTGTAATAGGGATCGAATACAAGTTATTCAATACATACATTCGAACTATTCTAAGTTATTATCCTTTCAGAGGCTTAGAACAGTTCACTTCGCAAACACTTCGTTTGTTAGTTTCTACTCTACAGAAACCTGTTAGCGTAATCTTTTAAGCCAACACCGGTTAAAGCAGTTTTTGTTGGGGAAGATCTTTGTGATGGGTTCTGTGGATAAAACTCTTTTCTTGCTCAGAGATGCTTCTGATTTCTTAGTCGCTCAGATTTACGTGGGCGATATTATCTTTGGCGGTACTACTGATGTTTTTGTGTCCAAGTTTTCTGAGCAGATGCACAACGAGTTTGAGATGAGCCTCATGGGTGAGCTCAAGTACTTCATAGGGCTCCAGATCAAGCAGACCAAGGATGGCACTTTCATCCACCATGGTAACTACACTCGGGATATGTTGAAGAAGTTCAACTTTGGTGGAGAGCTGAAGCATCAGATGACCCCAATGGGCACATCTGGGGGCCTGGACAAGGACGAGAGCGGCGTCAAGGTCAACGAGAGAGAGTTTCGAGGGATGATCGGTTCGCTGTTGTACTTGACGGCAATGAGGCCAGACATACAGTTCGATGTGGTACTGTTCGCGCGCTTCCAGTCTTCACCACGCGCGTCTCATCGGCAGGCTGTCAAGCGCATTTTCAGGTATCTCACCTATGCGCCCGACCTTGGTCTTTATTATTCAGCATCATCATCTCTTGATTTATCTGACTTTTTGGACGCTGACTTTGGTGGGTGCCGGTTGGATCGCATGTCGACTTCCGGTACTTGCTAGTTTCTTGGTTCGTCTCTTGTTTCTTGGTGGTCTTGAAAGCAGTCTGGAGTTGCTCTTTCGACCACTGAGGCTGAGTATGTAGCTGCTGCTAGTTGTTGCTCATAGTTGGTTTGGATGATTTCCACTTTGTGAGATTTTGAGTTGTTCTTTCCTACCAGAGTTCCTCTGTTTTGCGACAGCACTAGTGCTATTAGTGTAGGGAAAAACCCGTGTCTCCATTCAAAAACCAAACACATTGATGTGCGCTTTCATTTTCTGCGGGATCAATATGAGAAAGGTGTCATTGACCTTGTTCATGTTGATACCCATCATCAGTTGGCTGACATTTTCACCAAACCCCTAGATCAGTCTACTTTTGAGCGTTTACGAGGGGATTTGGGTGTTGTGTATCCTTTTTAGGATATTTTGAGTCAGTTTTCTTTCTTCTTTACTCTTTTCTTGAGTCTTTTTGTGTGTGTTCATATCATACATACTCACATATCACACTTTGAGCTTTCTTCTGTTATATGATTGAACTGCTTTACTTATTCTAGCTAGTACATGCTTTCGATTACTCGTCGATGATCATGCTTTGGTTCAGTTCACTTGATATGTCTGATATCTGTCATATGCATGGCTTTTATGCTTTAAAATTGGAAAATGATCACCATTGCATCTGGTAACTAGCATGTGTAGGCTGAATGCTTTTGCTATCTGTTACATGGAAATTGTGATATAAAAATGATGAAAAATCAGAAAAATGAAAATTCCATCCCTTTTTATGCATACATTGAAAAAATTCAGGTGGGTTTGCTTTGTCACATTGCATTGTTCTGGAATGCTTACCATAGCACTTTGGTATGAACTAGGACAATGTAGTGTTTGCCAAGACCAATGTCTTAAGCTTCTGATGGTCCAGTTCTGGCCTAGGCTTGAGTTGGTCGGTCGGCATAAGGTTTGACATGAAAATAACCCCTGGCAAAAATGAAAAAGGAAAAAGAAAAAGCCTGAAAATTAAAAAGATAACAAGTTTGCTGAAGCACTTTGTTTTTGGACTATGCTTATCTTGGTAGATATCAGTTAACTTCTACATCTCATGCTTTTCCTTGCTTGTCAACTGGAAAATGTGGTGATGCTTTTGTTTGCAAAAATTGAAAAATGCGTGCTAATGACTTTCTTTAGATATCATCTGTTGCACTGATCATGCCATGTGTCTTAGACAGTATGTCTTTTGCTATACCTGCTAGATGTTGTAATTGCAGTCAATCATATCTGCGAAGCATGCTTTCTTCACTCCACCTGCATCCCAACTGCATTCATTGCATATTTTGAGGGGGAGTTGCATTTCAGGGGGAGTCTGTGTCTCTTTAGAGTGCATCTAGTCTTACTTGATGAGTTCAATTGTCAATAAGGGGGAGAAATTTTGGGAGAAGAGTTTAAGGGGGAGTTTTGGCTGTCTCTGGGATTTGTTTCAGGGGGAGTTTTTGTCCCGTTTGTCCTTACTCTTTTGATATCCTTGTTGATAATTCTGAGATTGCACTCGTTTTGAGATTTTACATTTGGTTAAGCATAATGACCGCTTCTTGCTTTTGTTTGGCTTTTGGTCATTAGGGTTAAACTTTTACTTTATTTTCTTCTTCTCTGTTTTCTTGTGCTTTGTTTTCATGTTTCCACATGTGTTCACAGGTACTGAAGAGCAGATAAAGAGAAGTGTTGACAGTGCACTCATCAAGGGGGAGATTGAGGAGCCATGCTGAAGAGCGTGGGCCTCATGGCTCTAGATGTGATGAGTCATTGTCAACGGTAGTCAAAGAGGACTGAAGAGAGAGAGAAGAGCTGTTGTGTCTGGGTCGCATGTGACTCAGGTACACGGGCAGTGAGCGACTGTCGGGCAGAGGGGCCGCGAAGTCAGGCTGGCCCAATTCGGGTACATGGGTTAGGAGCAGCAGAGGATCCACTGGGCTGTTGACTAGGATTGACTCAGGTACATGGGCGGCGAGTGATTGTCGGGCTGAGAGAGCCGTGGAATCGGGCCGACCCAATCCGAGTACTTGGTGCAAAGTCGGTGGACGCTTTGTCAGTTTCGGTGCAAAACTGACAACCGCTGATCTCGCATTTGATAGTTCAGAGGCGAAGCCGTAGTCGCTACGAAAGCTCCGCTTCCGGATAAGTCATCTATAAATAGGAGTTTACTATTTTGTCCTTAGGCCCACAGTCAGTCAGTCGAGTCTGTAAAAATATCCTAAGGGCAGTTTGGTCTTTTCCATTTATTTCAGCGTCTGTAAAAAATCCTAAGGGTCTGAGGGAATATTCCTAGGCTATTGGGCTTCCTATAAATAGGGCCCCAGTCACTAGGTTAGGGTTACCCATTCTGTAATTCACTTTAATCCAGCACAAAAGTTTGGGTCACTTTTTGTGTTCATCTGCCTGTGTGCGCCGCCAACGTTTCATGGTGTTTCTGTTCATCGAGGGATAGTTTGGAACTCTGTCATCTAGCTACACACTTCGATGTTGCAGGCTTCGATCAACAACCTTCGACTTCGTCAGCCTTCGCCTGACAACTTTGAAGCAGGCTTCGACACTGCATACCTCAAAGCAGGCTTCGTCATCTACAGGCTTCGCACCGTACAGGCTTCGTCAAGTTTCGAACAGGAGACAAACTTTGCACAGTAACCTTCCATCTCTTTTCGCATGCACTAAGATTAATTGATGTGATGGTTTATTTCTGTGAACCTTGATCTGCCCATGGTTTAAATGCTTTCTTATTCTGCCTATTAGCAGTGTGTTGGTGTTTCTTTGTCTTGGACAACGGTCGCTTATAGGCTAGATACTTTTAGGCTTTGACGATCTGTTCACATTTGCCTGCTAAGTCTTTTGATGTGCGTTGGGTGTTGGGAGCAGGCCATTGATTCGAAAGAATTTTTACGCGCCCATTCACCCCCCCTCTGGTCGCTACTTTCGGTCCTACAACCTAGCTTGCTCTCAACACGGCTAGGGCTATTAACTTCAATTGCTAGCCGCATGAGCATGCGTGACCTGGCCGAAGAGTTTATCGTGCTCCAAATTCCACCTCTTGGGGCTGACTGGCCGATGGCGTTCCAAAATGCTTTGGAGGGTGAGCTTCGAAGTCTAGGTAAGCCTTCGAATTTCCTGCAATAATATGTTAGAAGAAAAAATAATATACTTATAATATGCTACCTTTTTTAGTGGCTCCACTGGCTTTAGCTCCAGAGCAGATAACAAGAGCCACCGAATGGGTGCTCGGAGCCCCTACGGTGGCCAAAAGGCAAAAAAATAGAGCTCGTGGGGAGCTGGGAACGTTCCATCAGAGTATGGGGGGCCCTCAGAATGGTGCCTCCTCCTCTGCCAGACTTCAACCCAACTGGAGCGCCCCCCAGGAAAAGAAAAGCCATCACCGAGCCCTCGAAGAAAGCCGGCAAGACCCCCATCAAGAAAGGGAAAAAAGTATTCAAAATTCCTCCTCAGCTGACCCCAGCATCTTTGGCTTCATCCCTCGGCATTCAGAGCTCAGCTTCGGATGACTCTTGGAACAAAGGCTCCGAATGCAAGGTCTCCGATGCCCAATTGGCAAAAGACTTTGAAAACTATTTTCTTGATGACAACGAAGACGAAGCAGTGGCCACAACCGAAGCTTTTGCTCGAGAGGCTATAGAGGCGGACACGGCGCACACTCCTGCACCCATCGCTGCGAGTTCAGAGCTGGAAATAGCTATCCCCAACTCACCCGTGGCTGGGGTGATAACAACGGAGGTCGAGCCACCGGCAGCAACTACACCGGAGAGGACTTTGGGGGACGACCTCGATGAGATTCTCCGTATGTACGAAGTCCTGGAGGACCCTACAATTTTACCTCAAGGGACCTCCGAAGGTAGACTTCGAAACTTTTGCCTTTGTCAAATCCTACAACAGTTATTACCCGCAAATGCTCATCGAGTACCTCAATGTTGTAGGTGCGTCGAAGGGTAACGTAGCCCTAGCCGCAGACGAAGCTCCAGCTTCTCCCAGAGTTGCGACTCCGATGGACACCTCAGCTCCAATGGACACCCCGGCTCCGGTGGTGGGAGCCATCTCCGTTGAGGCGGTTCCGGACGAAGGGACACTAGTCGAAGGAGGATCTACCTCCGCCGAAGTTGCTCCTCCGGCCTTCGTACCAGGAAGTGGAAAAAGCATGACAAGTCTTGGACTCCCTCCGGCCCCGATGACAACGTCTTCTTCCAATGAGCCTTCGGCGAGTAACTCAGAAGAAGAGGCGACTGCAGATGACCGCCAGGCTTTGTCCTGGCTCCCTTTGTTGGTTCCCTTCTTGGAGCAACGAACGGGCCTCCGGGTGCTACTGGAGCCCTTGGCGGAGAAAGGATACCGGCTGTTAAAATTAGGTCCGCTTGCCTAGGACTTGATCTTGGTACCAATCCATAACGATCAAAATCAAATCGTGAGCCTATTAATGAAGCAAATTCAATGAAACAACAACTGGTACCATATAGAAGGGGCAATAAACTGTAGAGTCGTGACCAATTGAAAAGATCATTTGGTGTAGTTGAAATAACTAGAAGTCATAAACTCCGACTTGGTATCCGTCTTGAGCGAAGCTAGAGCCTCGGAGCTTAATCTAGCCCTCAAAAGGGCTGCCCTTCAGGTATACAAAGTACCACAAATATCTTTAATTGACAAATGTAACTACTTGGTACTTACTTGCTCTTCTTGCAGCAATTTGTCCTTGCTAGAGCGGCAGCGACTTCCAACGAAGTCGAAACCAACCGGCTCAAGAGGAAGGTTACCACCCTCCAATCCACACTCAAAGACTCCGAAGACAAAACACTTCGGTTGGAGGAAGAGCTCCTTGAAGAACGGAGGGCTAGGGCCACCACCGACGAAGCCCTTCAGCTCGAATAACAGAGCAGCGGCACGCTCCGAACTTCAGCCCAAGAAGTCGAAGCCGAGTGCTTGGTGCTCCGAGCAGAGGTGGAGAAGCTCTGGCAGGTGGCAGCTACTTCAAGCGCTCAACTGGTAGAACTCCAAGGCTCGCTCAAACAGGCGATGGCTCAGAAGAGCACCTTGCTTTACCGGATGGCTGCAGTATCTGCTGCTGCTGTGGGGCTAGAGGCGGCGGAGACGAAGAATGCTACGATAGCGGAGCAAACCTTGGATGCCCTTCAGGGTACCTTGGAATATTTCGGCACCGTGTGCCCTTCGTCTTCTGCTGCGGCGAGCGAGCCCCTCTGTAGGACCGAAAGTAGCGACCAGAGGGGGGGTGAATGGGCGCCTTAAAAAATTCTTTCGAATCAATGGCCTGTTCCCAATACCCAACGAACCTCAAAAATACTACGCAGCAGAAAATAAACAGAAGGCCTAAGTCTAGAGGTTTCTAACCTAGAAGCATCTGATGATAAACAGTGTAAAACTAAAGTGGTGCAACTAGGCAGATAAACAAGTTGTAACAAGCCTATACTTCTCAATGAAATGATCCAAGTATGTATAAAGTGAAAAGAGAAGTTACTGTCCAAAGTTGTCTCCTGTTCGGGACTTGGCGAAGCCCCCTTCGCACGTCGAGGTATGTTTCGGAGGTTGATGACGGAGTCTGTCCGAAGTGCCGAAGGTGTCACTGTCTAGGCTAGTGCGAAGTGGTAAGAAGCGAAGAGTACTTCAGAGCGAAGTAAAAAGCAGTGCCGGAGCTTGGTTCGAAGTATGCACTTCGAAGACAAGTCTTCGCACACAGCTTCGACTCACGAGCTTCGGAGCGAAGTAAAAGAGTGCCGGAGCCTGCTTCGAAGTATGCACTTCGAAGACAAGACCTCGAACGTACTTCGAATCGTAAGCCACGAAGCTAAACCTTCGAACACGAAACTTCGAACACAAAGCTTCGAACACACAAACAGACAACCTTCGAACGTAGGGGCGAAGTCTGTCACGTGACAGAAAATCAAGTCCGAAGCCTACACTTTATCTTCGAAACCTAAAGAAGTATGCACTTCGAACAGATAGACTCGGAGTATGCTAGTTCGAAGTATGCGATGTTGTCCATACAAGAGGAACTTCGAAACTAGCAACTCAGACACAAAGACCGAAGTTCGAAGTCTGAGCGAAGCCTTTAAAGAGGTTCGATCGAAGCCTGTCTCACGGAGTTGAGAGGCTTCGCACTGAGACGAGCTTCGCCAGACACACCCAGAAAAAGGTAAAAGGATTGTCAGCTTCGATCAAAAAGCTGGGCAATAGAAGGTGAAAAGCTGCTACAGAACGCTGTAGCTACAGCAAAGCAGTACTACTTGCAACAGCAAGAACTAGTACTCCCACCGTGAAGAACACAAGCAACAGAAGAAGCTTCTCCCCAAGAAATAAAATCACCAGCTCGTGCCCAAAGCATTAACTTCCCAAACCGAACAAGATGCAAGCAATAAAGTCACAGGAGACCAAGGATTAAATGCATCCAACTGATTTGAGACAAAATAATGCAAGAACAGGGAGAGGGAAGCCCCTGGCGGCGCACACAGGAGAGAGAAGGGAGACAAAGTGACCCAAAAAGGTGGATTTGATTTCAGCACAAAGGGTAGTCCAAACCCTAGGGATTGGGGTGCTATTTATAGGCAGCCCAACACTAGGAATATTCTACCAGCCCCTTAGGGTTTTACAGACTCAAAAATACAGAAAAAGACTCTACTGCCCTTAGGTATTTTTACAGACACAACTGACTGACTGTGGGCCTAGAGTAACAGATGACATATCCTGAAGCTATTCTTCTGGACAGTCGGATACAGAATCAACGGTTGTCAGTTTTACGCCGAAACTGACAAAGCCTCCACCAACTTTGCACCAGGTACCCGGATTGGGCCGGCCCGACCCCGCAGCTCTCTCAGCCCGGCAATCGCTCACCGCCCGTGTACCTGAGTCAGTCCTGGTCAACAGCCCAGTGGGTCTTCTACTGCTTCTGGCCCATGCACCCGGATTGGGCCAGCCCGACTTCGCAGCCTCCTCTGCCCGACAGTCACTCGCTGCCCGTGTACCTGAGTCACACGCGGCCCATGAATCAGCAGATCTCTTCTCTTCTTCAGTCCTCTTTGACTATCGTTGACAATGACTCATCACTTCTAGAGCCATGAGGCCCACGCTATTCAGCATGGCTCCTCAATCTCCCCCTTGATGAGTGCATTGTCAACATTCCTCTTTTCACAGCTCTTCAGCACCTGCGAACAAATGTGGAAACACGAAAACAAAACACAAGGAAACAAAGAAGAAGAAAAATAAGGTAAAAGTTTAACCTTAATGACCAAAAGCCGAATCAAAAGCAAGAAACGGTCATTATGGTTAACCAAAATTCAAAAGCTCAAAATGAGTGTGATTTCGGAACAACAAGGATATTGACAGAGTAAGAACTTCCCCCGAAAACTCTGATCCCAAATTTTCTCCCCCTTGTTGACAAGTGAACTCATCAAGCACTCAAAAGAGACACAGACTCCCCCTGAAATGCAACTCCCCCTCAAAATATGCAGTGAATGCAGCTGGGGTGCAGGTGGAGTGTAGAAAGCATGCTTCTCAGATATGATTGACTGCAAATACAGTATCTAACAAGTATAGCAAAAGAGATACTGTCTAAGACACATGGCATGATCAGTGCAACAGATGATATCTAAAGAAAGTCATTTAGCACGCATTTTTTCAGTTTTTGCAAATAAAAGCATCACCACATTTTCTAGTAAACAAGCAAGGTAAAGCATGAGATGCAGAAGCTAACTGATATCTACCAAGATAGGCATTGTTCAAAACAAAGTGCTTCAGCAAACTTGTTATCCTTTTAAAGTTCAAGCTTTTTCATTTTCTTTTGTCATTTGTGCCAAGGGTTATTTGCATGTCAAACCTTATGCTAACCGACCAAGTCAAGCCTAGGCCAGAACTGGACCATCAGAAGCTTAAGACATTGGTCTTGGCATACACTACACTGTCCTAGTTCATACCAAAGTGCTATGGTAAGCAGTCCAGAACAATATAATGCGACAAAGCAAACCCACTTGGATCTTTTCAACTTAAGCATAAAAAGGCATGGAATTTTCATTCATTTTTGATTTTTATCATTTTTATAGCACATTTTCCATGTTAAAGCATAAAGATGTCCAAGTTGCATATCTGCATCTATGTGATGAACTAGCCACAAGGCATGTAACAGATAGCAAAGGCACTCAGCCTACACAAGCTAGTTACCAGAAGCAATGGTGATCATTTTTTTTTTCAAGTTGAAAGCGTAAAAGCCATGCATATGACAGATATCAGACATATCAAGCGAACTGAAATAAGGCATGATCATTGACAAGCAATCAAAAGCATATACCAGCTAGAATAAGTAAAGCAGTTCAATCATATAACAGAAGCATCTCTAAAGTGTGATATATGAATATGTATGATATGAACACACACAAAGAGACTCAAGAAAAAAGTAAGGATCAAAGAAAACTGACGCAAAATATCCTAAAAAGGATACACAACACCCAAATCCCCTCGTAAACGCTCAAAAGTAGACTGATCTAGGGGTTTGGTAAAAATGTCAGCTAACTGATGATGGGTATCAACATGAATAAGGTCAATGACACCTTTCTCATATTGATCCCGCAAGAAGTGAAAACGCACATCAATATGTTTGGTTTTTGAATGGAGACATGGGTTTTTCCCGACACTAATAGCACTCGTGCTGTCGCAAAACAATGGAACCCTGGTAGGAAAGAGCAACCCAAAGTCTCGTAGAGTAGAAATCATCCAAACCATCTGTGAGCAGCAGCTGGCAGCAGCTACGTACTCGGCCTCTGTGGTCGAAAGAGCAACTCCAGATTGCTTTCGAGAAGACCAAGATACAAGGGAAGAACCAAGAAACTGGCAAGTACCGGAAGTCGACTTGCGATCCAACCGGCACCCACCAAAGTCGGCGTCCGAAAAGCCAGATAAATCAAGTGATGATGATGCTGAATAATAAAGACCAAGATCAGGCGCATAGGTGAGATACCTGAAAATGCGCTTGACAGCCTGCCGGTGAGATGCGCGTGGTGAAGACTGAAAACGCGCGCAAAGTCCCACGGCGAACTGTATGTCCGGTCTTGTTGCCGTTAAGTACAACAGCGAACCGATCATCCCTCGAAACTCTCTTTCATTGACCTTGACACCGTTCTCGTCCTTGTCCAGACCCCCAGAAGTACCCATCGGGGTCATCTGCGGCTTCAATTCACCACCAAAGTCAAATTTCTTAAGCATGTCACGAGTATACTTACCTTGGTGGATGAAGGTGCCGTCCTTGGTCTGCTTGATCTGGAGCCCTAAGAAATACTTGAGCTCACCCATGAGGCTCATCTCAAACTCACTGTGCATCTGCTCAGAAAACTTGGACACAAGAGAATCAGTAGTACCGCCAAAGATAATATCGTCCACATAAATCTGAACAACTAAAAAATCTGAAGCATCTCTGAACAAGAAAAGAGTTTTGTCCACAGAACCCATCACAAAGCCCTTCCCCAACAAAAATTGCTTTAACCGGTCATACCAAGCCCTGGGGGCTTGCTTCAACCCGTATAAAGCTTTGTGCAATTTAAAAACATGTCGAGGGAACTTAGGGTTCTCAAAACCGGGGGGTTGCCTAACATACACCTCCTCTTCTATGAACCCGTTCAGAAAAGCACTCTTAACGTCCATTTGAAAAAGCTTAAAACCCTTTGAAACGGCAAAAGCTAGAAGAATACGAATGGACTCAAGACGGGCCACAGGAGCGAAGGTTTCTTCAAAGTCAATACCTTCCTTCTGGCAAAAACCCTGGGCAACTAATCTAGCCTTGTTGCGCACCACAACCCCATCTTCACCTTGTTTGTTCTTGAATACCCACTTGGTGCCTATGGGGTTGCATCCTGGTGGCGGCTCAACTAGTGTCCAAACCCGATTGCGGACAAAATTCTCGAGCTCTTCTTGCATGGCATTAATCCAATTAGAATCAGAGAGAGCATGAGAAATGTCTCTGGGCTCAAAAGATGCAACAAATGCAGATTCAGCAAACACAGCAAGAGGGGCAGAAGAACGCAAAGTCCTCTCAGTCAAATCACCAATGATGAGCTCTGAGGGGTGGTCACGCTGAACTGCTCGGGTTCCCTGGTGATCTGAAGTCACCTCACCGGAGTCAGCAGCTGGCACCTCTGGACTCGACTGAAGGGGCTCGATCGAAGTGGAAGAAGTGATCAGAGGTCCGCCTTCATCATCAGTCGAAGTCACAGAAGGTGTGGGCTCTGCGGGGGATGCAGAAGGCCCGCCCTCAACAGCAGCTGGAGTATCCTCATCTTCCTCGAAGATGGATTCTCCGAGCTCATCATCACCAGAAAGCTCAAAAGAAGGAGTCAAAGAAGGCAAGGACTCATCAAATGAAACCTCACACGTCTCGACAAGCAGCTGGGATTCGAGATTCCAAACACGGAAGCCTCGAGAATGCAATGCATAACCAAGAAAAACACCATCCCAGCAACGAGACTCAAACTTGTCCAAATGCCCTCCCTTCTTGAGCACAAAGCACTTGCAGCCAAATGCTCGCAAGTGGGTAACCTTGGGCTGTCTGCCAAACCGCAACTCATATGATGTCTTACCAATGTAAGCTCGAAGAAAAATGCGGTTGGCCAGATAGCAAGCCGTGTTCATGGCTTCAGCCCAAAAACGCCTAGGAGTCCTGTGCTCATCGAGCATCGTCCTGGCCATCTCAACTAACGTGCGGTTCTTTCGTTCCACAACGCCGTTCTGTGGGGGAGTGTAAGGAGAAGAAAACTGATGGTCCAGACCCTGATCACCACAGAAGCTGACGAACTGAGAGTTCTTGAACTCAGAGCCGTTGTCGGAGCGAATTGCTCGCATTCGGCCATTGTTCTCATTCTTCAGCTTCAAAATCAGGTCATGGACAAATTGAAAAGTTTCATCCTTAGACTCCAAAAAGAAAACCCACGAGAAACGAGAAAAGTCGTCAACAATCACAAGTGCATACCACTTCCCACCGACTGAGCGTACCCGAGCTGGACCAACAGTGTCCAAATGTAAAAGCTCGCCTGGATACGAAGTCATCACCTGAGTCACAGGTGAGTGAGAAGCGGCAACCATTTTCCCATGACGACAGGGATGACAAACCAGATCCTTCTCCATCTTAAGCTTGGGCAATCCTCGGATGAGGTCCATAGAACTTAACCTGACTAGCAGATCAAAACTCAAGTGACCTAACCTCCTATGCCACTTCCAGAGCTCAGAAGAAGATCCAGCAATCAAACAGCGAGAAGGGCCAAAGGAACTAGAGAAGTCAATTCGAAAAACTTTACCGAAGGGTAAAATCTGACAAACCAAAGATCCTCTAGAATCAACCACAGAAGAATTGCCCTTCTTAAAACGCACTTCCAAACCATCCTCAAGAAGTTGCGAAACAGAGATTAAATTAAAGTTCAGATTTTTAACCAAAGCAACATTCTTTAAAGAGAAATGGTCTGAAATGCTAATTGAGCCTATTCCACTTACTTTCCCTTGACCGCTGTTCCCGAACGTGATGTACTCTTTGGAGCTCGGGGGAGTGAGACTGGAGAACCATCTGCGATGTCCCGTCATGTGGCGAGAGCATCCTGAGTCCATGATCCAAACGTCCTCCACTCCCCGGTCCTGCACAATCAATGTCTGTAAGTGGGAACAAATGGTCCGGCACCAGGTTTAGCAAAAGAGCTAAACCAATGTCGAGCCATCTGCTCAAAAGATGGAAAGCGAAAACCATCAAAAGAGTTTGGACCAAAACGCGGCTCAAAACGCGGTCCACGGTCCTTCCTAACCCTGCGGCCACGAGGTCCAGAACCGTAGCCAACACGGTCTGGAACTCTGCCGGAACGAACACCACCAACTGGAGCATGGGCAAGAAAGCCGTCTCCTCTACCACCACCTACACGACGCGGCCTGGCCTCCAGCCTCTCCCCGCGCCGAGGAACACGCAGTCTACCACCCTGCTGGTAGAACTACTCCTGATCACTACGAGCCCTCTCTGCTCTCTCAACCCGCTTCCTCCTGAAGCAAAACTCCGCAAGATGCCCGTCTCTCTGACAATACTCACAATGATAGGTAGGCTTCTTGGGATGTGGTTGAGGCTTGGGGTTCTTGGGCTTGGTAGTGTTTGGTGTGGTCTTCTTGGGCTTAGAGGGTCCAGGAAGAGAGTCTAGAGAAGAGTGGAGGTGTTTGGGCTTAGGAACCCAGATAGGCTTCTTGGGTGGAGCTTTGGGTGGTTCATGGATCACTCCATCCTTGGGCTGACAAGCCTGAGAGGTCTCAGTGGAGTGAGTCTTGGGATACCTCTGTTCTGGAGTCATTTTGCTCCACTCCACTGCCCGGCTGAGGGCACTCTCAAAGTCAGCCTTGGTGTAGGTGTAACCTACTCCAAACCCATCCTTCCTCTTGAACTGCTGGATCATCATGCCAAGCTGTGGCTCTCTGGCACTGATCCAACTCAGGATAGAATGGAGGTAAAAGTTCTCATTCTGAGAATCTGCTAGCTCCTCTCTCAAGGAAGCTAGAACCTCCACCTGAGACAAGCAGGTCTCACACTCACTCTCTAATTGGACAGACTTTCCGGCTTTTAGCTTAATCAGCTCCATTCTAAGAGACAGACAGTTCTCACAAACAGTGGGTGGAACTGACAGTGTCTCAAGCTCTAGCCTAGTCTGGGCAAGCTTAGCTCTCAACCTCTCCAAATCACCCAAATGCTCATTGCCCTTGGATTTCAGCTCAGCTAAGGCAGCTAGATGAGATGAGCAATCAACACAGGGTGCGACGACAGTGGCTTGAGCATCTTTCAGCTCCAGCTGAGTGCTTTCAAGCTCAGTGGCCAAAGCGTCCCTCTCATCAACCCTTTCTGTGTACCTGGACTTCAGAGTCGTCAGGTCACACAGAAGCACCTCACACTTAGGGCACTCACTGCTATCACCCAAGCAAGGGGAAGAAGATAGACTTTCTATTCTACCGTTGGCTACGGCAAGCTCACTTTCTAAGTCGTCTATCCTTTTCTTAGCCCCCCTAAGCAGTTTCTCCCGATACTTCAACTCCTGACGATTGCTCTCAAGTAAATCTACAATTTCGCGTTCATAAGATGATACCTTGCTATCGTCGTCGTCGGAGTCGTCGGAGGAGCTCTTCTCTTCTCTATCCCCAAGAGCCATGGAGCAGAAGCTCTTGCGGGATCTTCGGCGCTGGTGTGAGCGGCTCTTCGGCTTGTCTCCGAAAGCCATGAAGCAGAGGCCTGCCGGATCATCCTTGTCCTTCCCCTTCTTGATGGAGATCTCCTCATCGCTTGAGCTCGATGAAGAGGAAGAGGACGTGGATCTCTTGGAGTAGCTCTTCTCCATCTCGGCGAAGAAGGCCTTGTCGCGCTTCTTGTTCTCTCGCCGGTAATCCTTCAGGGCCTTCTTGAAGAACCGAGTCTTCGGCTTGCCCTTGTTGAAGGAGGGGCTCTCATGCTTGCCGGAGTCGTGGAAGCTGCTGCCGGTGCCCTTCTTGTATCCACAGCGCTTGGGGCAGTCGGCGATGAAGTGTCCTGGATCACCACATTCAAAGCATCCGGATTTTGTGCCGTGTCTTTTGAACATTCTTTTATCATAGACACGACGCACCCGGTTGTTAAAGAGACACAAATCATCATCTCCCAACAACTCAAGCTGGTCCTCAGTGATAGACATCAAAGAGAACCCAGCACAGCTCACAGCAGAAGAATCAACTGAAGGTGTAGCAAGGGCCAGGGATTTTGATCCAGAGCCAGTGAGATTTGATC